>ARYC01006342.1:0-51053 GCA_000711775.1 Oxytricha trifallax
CATCAGCAAGGAAGTAATTGAATGGATATATTTTATAGGCATATTAATCATCATTGATGACTCTCTTCTCTACTTTATCCTCAAGGGTGAGGAAGCTTTCAAGACAAGAATCTAAGTCAATAATTTTTAAGATTGGAATTTCATCGCCTCAATTTTTACCATTATTTTATTTATCTCAGAGACAGGAAAGTTCTTGATTGCTTTCTTCATTTTGACTTACTTCTATTCCTCAACTCTAAGAGACTCGGCAGGATTTCTCGATCTACTTTTTTAGAGGAATCTATTCCCTGTAGGTTCATGAATAAAGACAAAACATTAATTGTGCTTTTTCTTGAAGTGAACTTTCAGGTCTCTAGTATGAGAATTTGGTTTCTCACAGAACTCACAAACATGCTTCCCATCTTTCTTTTAATGCTTGAGATATAACCTTGGCATATCGTTGTGTATATCTCTCAAGTGTCTCTTATAAGTTGACTTCTAAGGGAAAACTTTATTGCATTCTTTGCATTAATAGTCAACTTTGGCTTCTAATTATTAATGCTCTATGGCTGGTTGTTTAACCTCCTTCTCAATTTGCACAGATTCAATGATGACCTCCTACTTAACTTATATTTAAATCTCAAAGCTAGACTGGTCAAAGTTGTCATAAGTAGGCTCCCACTGAGTACAAGCGTCTCTGCTCTCTACTTTTCTTGGTTGTTGGAATGATAACTTTTATTGACTTGATCCAAGTAATGCCGCTCTTCTCAAAAGGTTAGCGCTCATTTTAGTTTTCTGATATATTTTATTATAATAATGATAAAATCTATCGAGATAAACTATTATAGTAGAGTATAAGACACTCTGGTAGTTTCTTTGCTGAGAGGTAAGAACATGAACTAACCATAAAAGACTGTAAATTAACATATTTAATGAGAATTTTATACATTTTAGTAAATTAAAATACTCCTAATGAAGTTTTGTTTTCTCTAGGAGGTCCTCCAAATCAAGTTAGAACTTAATTTGGAGGTAAAGTTATTAAACATTTTTAAATTTAGTATGCTCCTAATTAAGTTTTAACCTCAAAATTTAACTCGTAACAAAGGACCTCCTAAAATAATTAAAGATTATTAGGAGCATTTTAATGGAGATAGATTGATAAAAATGGAAATCAATCTGTGAAGCTTGGTGCAAGTTTTTCAATGCTTCTCCGCATATCTTCAAGGTTGACCTCCAGTAGGTCCTCCCTATTTAGTAGTAAGATTTTAATAAACTTAGAATGGACATCCATAATTTTAAATTTTCATTTACATTTCTAGAAAGAGGAAACAAGATGGAGTCTATGAATGATGCAATGAAGAGAATTTAATCTCAAAATTTTATAGGAAAATTTGGAAGTAAAAAAGACCTTAATAGATATTTGGTCTTGCAAGGTAAGTTCTTAAGTAAGATTAATAAATCCATTAGAGTTAGATTGTTATTGCCGACTTAGGAGGGAACTAAAATCTCATTCTTAAAAGCCTTACTGAGTGAAGACAAAAAAGTTTTTAAGTCTAATGAAAATAGGATGATATAGATGCCTAACTACCCTGAAATATCAGTGACAAACCTGTATGACGATGTTATGAGTGATCCGGACGTAGCTCTCTACCTTCCATCAAAGCTTAAGCTCTCTAATAAGTTGCCAGAGAGAAACTTCTTCTTTCGTGTTCTTGCAACTCTATAACTTGAGTACTTAAATGAGGTTATTTAAGAAGCTAATAAGAAACACTACAGCATCTCTCCTGAAGAAAAGAGAAGCAAGGTATTAAAATAAGATAAACCTGGCTGTAGGAACTTCAAAAGCATCCTTTCATACTCAGGTAAGCTTAGTTTTCTAACTTTATAGAAAAACCTGGTACTGCTATATACTTGATGAAAGAGCGCAGCAAATTAAACAGAGAGAAAGTCTCAAGTAAAGCATGAATTGAGTAAGAGACTCTTCAAAAATTTTTAAAAGCGAGACGAAATGAACAGAGATGCAGGTGCTGGCATCAAGAGAAGAAACATGAGCCCAAGCAAGCCTTAACAGGAAGAAAAGAAAGAGAAGCCAAATCCCTTTACGGGCAAATTTAATATGTGAACTTATTCATCCGTTTAAATCTAATACTTATTTATAAACACAAAATCTCCCTTCTCTTGCGCACACTTTAGCTTTCTCATCACTGACTCTTTTAGCAGCACTCTTAATAAAATCGACTGTATCTATCTTTAAATCATGCATCAGATTGTAGAGCAGCAACTTCTTATAATGACCTTTCAATAACCCCAAATATAATTCAATTCCATTGAACTAAGGGTTTTAAGGAACATTAAACACGGGTGTTATATTTAGCCTTTCATTTTCCTTCCTTGAGTCTTTAGTTTTATGAACTGACAAGCTATCAACGAACAGAATAATCTCTTAGACAGCGTATTTGACTCTGAGTTATTGTAAGAACTTAATATATTATTCAGTATTTATAGAACGAGGGTGAATAACATAAGTCTCGAGGCCACTATCTTCACTTATTCCACCAAGAATAGCATGAGTTTATTTCTAAAACATTTGATCATAAACTTCTATATTACTATACCTCTTGTATCAAGACCTTGATATAAAGGTATTGAATGTAAATACTGCTTCATCAGCATGTATGAACTTTATATTATGTCCTTAAGACCTCAGCATTTAATCGAATATATAATTTAAATTAGTCTTATAAAATGGAACATTAAAGTCAATCATTCTTTTTTATGCGATTGACAGTTCCATTCTTTTTATATATGTTAGCTTTCGATTAAGCAGAGATGTGAAGTTCAGGAAATTCGCGATGAAACGTCAAAGCCCTCTAAGCTAGAGAGTTATGAGCCCAGTATTTAAGAGTCTTATCATTAATTAGATAATCAATATGATGTTGCTAAAATTTAAAGGGTCTCTCAGGCTTAGAATTAAGATGCCATCTCTTTAAATTCAATGCTAATAGACAGTGAGACCTAACAGTAGCAGGAGATTTATGAAGCAGCCTTGCTATAGACGTATAATTAAGAATACGTCTGAGTTGATCACCACACTCATTGCAACTATATCGCAACTTAAACAATAGATCTATATACTCACTGTCATAAACAGATCCCAAACCTCGCATATACTCACTTAAATTACTAATATTTAAACACTAAATCCTTACATAAACCCTATTATAACCCTAATAAAGGATGCACTAATAGTCTACTTTTATCAATCATAAAATCAATCAAACTACTGAAAGAGTTTTGGGGTTTTGATTGGGCTCATTTCTCTCTCGACCAACGAGCTACTATGTTTCATCGCCAATTCCCCCAAGTTGAAGATCTCTGCATATTCTATAGTCAACATCTATAAACGAAATCAAAACCCAAAAAATCTTTCAGTAGTTTGATTTATTGATTGATTGAATAAAAGTAGACTATTAGTGCATACTTTATTAGGGATATAATAGGGTTTATGAAAGGGTTTAGTGTTTAAATATTAGTAATTTAAATGAGTTTAGCAAGCGAGTTTTATAAATATTTCACGCAAACATAACCTTCGAGTCATGTGGCAATTCTCTGAATTTTATCTTTCTTAGTTGATGCTTCATTGATTCTGTTGTATGTTAATTCTCTTAGTTTAGCTTGATAATAGTTGAGTATGCAAGTTCTCTCAGACTTGCATTTATTTTATTTTTATCGAGATATTGTTTGATTCTCTGTTTAGAATATCTCTCACCCCTGCAGCTAAAGTAATCATTTCTTGGCATGTCGCTCTCTATTATTATTTCTGCTAGAGCCCAGATATCCCATTAGGTGTCTCCATCTCTCTAATCCTCTCTTTCTCAGGGAAATATCCAGGAGTGCCGTATAGATTTCCTTATGCAAAGGCTTGCACTCTTTGAGCTCTGTTGAAGTCAATAATACAAACTCTAAGAGGCTGAAAGCTCATCATGATGTTCTCTGGCTTTAAGTCTCTATGAACATAACCTTGCTTGTGAAGCTCTTCAATCCCCTCAACTATCTGCTATACTATTCTAGCTAATTTATCTCTGACATCTATTTTCAGATAAGAATTCTCTGTAAGTCATTTCTAATAAAGGAGCCTGAAGGCTACATGATCTTTAACAAGTAAAATAGCATCAAGCTAGATGATATAACTGCTCTTATTTAACTTTGCCTTATAAAGAGCATAATACTCATTAGCAAATTCCATTTGGAACTTGTCATCAGCAAGGAAGTAATTGAATGGATATATTTTATAGGCATATTAATCATCATTGATGACTCTCTTCTCTACTTTATCCTCAAGGGTGAGGAAGCTTTCAAGACAAGAATCTAAGTCAATAATTTTTAAGATTGGAATTTCATCGCCTCAATTTTTACCATTATTTTATTTATCTCAGAGACAGGAAAGTTCTTGATTGCTTTCTTCATTTTGACTTACTTCTATTCCTCAACTCTAAGAGACTCGGCAGGATTTCTCGATCTACTTTTTTAGAGGAATATATTCCCTGTAGGTTCATGAATAAAGACAAAACATTAATTGTGCTTTTTCTTGAAGTGAACTTTCAGGTCTCTAGTATGAGAATTTGGTTTCTCACAGAACTCACAAACATGCTTCCCATCTTTCTTTTAATGCTTGAGATATAACCTTGGCATATCGTTGTGTATATCTCTCAAGTGTCTCTTATAAGTTGACTTCTAAGGGAAAACTTTATTGCATTCTTTGCATTAATAGTCAACTTTGGCTTCTAATTATTAATGCTCTATGGCTGGTTGTTTAACCTCCTTCTCAATTTGCACAGCTTCTATGATGACCTCCTACTTAACTTATATTTAAATCTCAAAGCTCGACTGGTCAAAGTTGTTATAAGTAGCCTCCCACTGAGTACAAGCGTCTCTGGTCTCTACTTTTCTTGGCTGCTGGAATGATAAATTTTATTGACTTGATCCAAGCAATGCCGCTCTTCTCAAAAGATTAGCGCTCATTTTAGTTTCTGATATATTTTATATAATAATGATAAAATCTACCGAGATAAACTATTATAGTAGAGTATAAGACACTCTGATAGTTTCTTTGCTGAGAGGTAAGAAAATGAACTAACCATAAAAGACTGTAAGTTGACATATTTAATGAGAATTTTATACATTTTAGTAAATAAAAATACTCCTAATGAAGTTTTGTTTCTCTAGGAGGTCCTCCAAATCAAGTTAGAACTTAATTTGGAGGTAAAGTTATTAAACATTTTTAAATTTAGTATGCTCCTAATTAAGTTTTAACCTCAAAATTTAACTCGTAACAAAGGACCTCCTAAAATAATTAAAGATTATTAGGAGCATTTTAATGGAGATAGATTGATAAAAATGGAAATCAATCTGTGAAGCTTGGTGCAAGTTTTTCAATGCTTCTCCGCATATCTTCAAGGTTGACCTCCAGTAGGTCCTCCCTATTTAGTAGTAAGATTTTAATAAACTTAGAATGGACATCCATAATTTTAAATTTCATTTACATTTCTAGAAAGAGGAAACAAGATGGAGTCTATGAATGATGCAATGAAGAGAATTTAATCTCAAAATTTTATAGGAAAATTTGGAAGTAAAAAAGACCTTAATAGATATTTGGTCTTGCAAGGTAAGTTCTTAAGTAAGATTAATAAATCCATTAGAGTTAGATTGTTATTGCCGACTTAGGAGGGAACTAAAATCTCATTCTTAAAAGCCTTACTGAGTGAAGACAAAAAAGCTTTTAAGTCTAATGAAAATAGGATGATAGAGATGCCTAACTACCCTGAAATATCAGTGACAAACCTGTATGACGATGTTATGAGTGATCCGGACGTAGCTCTCTACCTTCCATCAAAGCTTACAGCTCTCTAATAAGTTGCCAGAGAGAAACTTCTTCTTTCGTGTTCTTGCAACTCTATAACTTGAGTACTTAAATGAGGTTATTTAAGAAGCTAATAAGAAACACTACAGCATCTCTCCTGAAGAAAAAGAGAAGCAATGTATTAAAATAAATGACACCTGGCTGGCTGTAGGAACTTCAAAAGCATCCTTTCATTTCAAATAAACTTAGTCTTCTAACTTTATAGAAAAACCTGGTACTGCTATATACTTGATGAAAGAGCGCAGCAAATTAAACAGAGAGAGAAAGTCTCAAGTAAAGCATGAATTGAGTAAGAGACTCTTCAAAAATTTTTAAAAGCGAGACGAAATGAACAGAGATGCAGGTGCTGGCATCAAGAGAAGAAACATGAGCCCAAGCAAGCCTTAACAGGAAGAAAAGAAAGAGAAGCCAAATCCCTTTACGGGCAAATTTAATATGTGAACTTATTCATTCGTTTAAATCTAATACTTATTTATAAACACATAATCTCCCTTCTCTTGCGCACACTTTAGCTTTCTCATCACTGACTCTTTTAGCAGCACTCTTAATAAAATCGACTGTATCTATCTTTAAATCATGCATCAGATTGTAGAGCAGCAACTTCTTATAATGACCTTTCAATAACCCCAAATATAATTCAATTCCATTGAACTAAGGGTTTTAAGGAACATTAAACACGGGTGTTATATTTAGCCTTTCATTTTCCTTCCTTGAGTCTTTAGTTTTATGAACTGACAAGCTATCAACGAACAGAATAATCTCTTAGACAGCGTATTTGACTCTGAGTTATTGTAAGAACTTAATATATTATTCAGTATTTATAGAACGAGGGTGAATAACATAAGTCTCGAGGCCACTATCTTCACTTATTCCACCAAGAATAGCATGAGTTTACACCTTAACTTTTTAATCATAAACTTCTATATTACTATACCTCTTGTACCAAGACCTAGATATAAAGGTATTGAATGTAAATACTGCCTCATCAGCGTGTATGAACTTTATATTATGCTCTTAAGACCTCTGCATTTAATCGAATATATAATTTAAATTAGTCTTATAAAATGGAACATTAAAGTCAATCATTCTTTTTTATGCGATTGACAGTTCCATTCTTTTTATATATGTTAGCTTTCGATTAAGCAGAGATGTGAAGTTCAGGAAATTCGCGATGAAACGTCAAAGCCCTCTAAGCTAGAGAGTTATGAGCCCAGTATTTAAGAGTCTTATCATTAATTAGATAATCAATATGATGTTGCTAAAATTTAAAGGGTCTCTCAGGCTTAGAATTAAGATGCCATCTCTTTAAATTCAATGCTAATAGACAGTGAGACCTAACAGTAGCAGGAGATTTATGAAGCAGCCTTGCTATAGACGTATAATTAAGAATACGTCTGAGTTGATCACCACACTCATTGCAACTATATCGCAACTTAAACAATAGATCTATATACTCACTGTCATAAACAGATCCCAAACCTCGCATATACTCACTTAAATTACTAATATTTAAACACTAAATCCTTACATAAACCCTATTATAACCCTAATAAAGGATGCACTAATAGTCTACTTTTATCAATCATAAAATCAATCAAACTACTGAAAGAGTTTTGGGGTTTTGATTGGGCTCATTTCTCTCTCGACCAACGAGCTACTATGTTTCATCGCCAATTCCCCCAAGTTGAAGATCTCTGCATATTCTATAGTCAACATCTATAAACGAAATCAAAACCCAAAAAATCTTTCAGTAGTTTGATTTATTGATTGATTGAATAAAAGTAGACTATTAGTGCATACTTTATTAGGGATATAATAGGGTTTATGAAAGGGTTTAGTGTTTAAATATTAGTAATTTAAATGAGTTTAGCAAGCGAGTTTTATAAATATTTCACGCAAACATAACCTTCGAGTCATGTGGCAATTCTCTGAATTTTATCTTTCTTAGTTGATGCTTCATTGATTCTGTTGTATGTTAATTCTCTTAGTTTAGCTTGATAATAGTTGAGTATGCAAGTTCTCTCAGACTTGCATTTATTTTATTTTTATCGAGATATTGTTTGATTCTCTGTTTAGAATATCTCTCACCCCTGCAGCTAAAGTAATCATTTCTTGGCATGTCGCTCTCTATTATTATTTCTGCTAGAGCCCAGATATCCCATTAGGTGTCTCCATCTCTCTAATCCTCTCTTTCTCAGGGAAATATCCAGGAGTGCCGTATAGATTTCCTTATGCAAAGGCTTGCACTCTTTGAGCTCTGTTGAAGTCAATAATACAAACTCTAAGAGGCTGAAAGCTCATCATGATGTTCTCTGGCTTTAAGTCTCTATGAACATAACCTTGCTTGTGAAGCTCTTCAATCCCCTCAACTATCTGCTACGATCTAGCTAATTAATCTCTGACATCTATTGTCAGATAAAAATTCTCTGTAAGTCATTTCAAGTAAAGGAAGCCTGAAGGCTACATATCTTTAACAAATAAAATAGCATCAAGCAAGATGATATAACTGCACTCATTTAACTTTGCCTTTTAAAGAGCATAATACTCATTAGAAAATACCATTTGGAACTTGTCATCAGCAAGGAAGTAATTGAATGGATATATCTTATAAGCATAGTAATCATCAGTAATGACTCTCTTCTCTACTTTATCCTCAAGAGTGAGAAAGCTTTCAAGACAAGAATCTAAGTCAATAAATTTTAAGAAAGGAATTCATCGCCTCAATTTTAACCATGATTTTATTGATC
Organism: Oxytricha trifallax; assembly: GCA_000711775.1. Taxonomy (NCBI): domain Eukaryota; phylum Ciliophora; class Spirotrichea; order Sporadotrichida; family Oxytrichidae; genus Oxytricha; species Oxytricha trifallax. The sequence continues at coordinate 8,647 of ARYC01006342.1, forward strand.
TCAGAGACAGGAAAGTTCTTGACTGCTTTCTTCATTTTGACTTACTTCTATTCCTCAACTCTAAGAGACTCGGCAGGATTTCTCGATCTACTTTTTTAGAGGAATATATTCCCTGTAGGTTCATGAATAAAGACAAAACATTAATTGTGCTTTTTCTTGAAGTGAACTTTCAGGTCTCTAGTATGAGAATATGGCTTCTCACAGAACTCACAAACATACTTCCCATCTTTCTTTTAATGCTTGAGATATAACCTTGGCATATCGTTGTGTATATCTCTCAAGTGTCTCTTATAAGTTGACTTCTAAGGGAAAACTTTATTGCATTCTTTCCATTAATAGTCAACTTTAGCTGCTAATTATTAATGCTCTATGGAGGGTTGTTTAACCTCCTCCTCAATTTGCACAGACTCAATGATGACCTCCTACTTAACTTATATTTAAATATCAAAGCTAGACTGGTCAAAGTTGTCATAAGTAGGCTCCCACTGAGTACAACCGTCTCTAGTCTCTACTTTTATAGGTTGCTGGAATGATAACTTTTATTGACATGACCCAAGTAATGCCGCTCTTCTAAAAAGATTAGCGCTCATTTTAGTTTGCTGATATATTTTATGATAATAATGATAAAATCCACCTAGATAAACTATAATAGTAAAGTATAAGACTCTGGTAGTTTCTTTGCGGAGAGATAAGAAAATGAAATAACCATAAAAGAATGCAAGTTGACATATTTAATGAGAATTTAATACATTTTAGTAAATTAAAATACTCCCAACGAAGTTTTCTTTCTCTAGGAGGTCCTCCAAATCAAGTTAGAAATTAATTTGAAGGTAAAGTTATTAAACATTTTTAAATTTAATATGCTCCTAATTAAGTTTTAACCTCAAAATTTAACTGTAACAAAGGACCTCCTAAAATAATTAAAGATTATTAGGAGCATTTTAATGGAGATAGATTGATAAAAATGGAAATCAATCTGTGAAGCTTGGTGCAAGTTTTTCAATGCTTCTCCGCATATCTTCAAGGTTGACCTCCAGTAGGTCCTCCCTATTTAGTAGTAAGATTTTAATAAACTTAGAATGGACATCCATAATTTTAAATTTCATTTACATTTCTAGAAAGAGGAAACAAGATGGAGTCTATGAATGATGCAATGAAGAGAATTTAATCTCAAAATTTTATAGGAAAATTTGGAAGTAAAAAAGACCTTAATAGATATTTGGTCTTGCAAGGTAAGTTCTTAAGTAAGATTAATAAATCCATTAGAGTTAGATTGTTATTGCCGACTTAGGAGGGAACTAAAATCTCATTCTTAAAAGCCTTACTGAGTGAAGACAAAAAAGTTTTTAAGTCTAATGAAAATAGGATGATAGAGATGCCTAACTACCCTGAAATATCAGTGACAAACCTGTATGACGATGTTATGAGTGATCCGGACGTAGCTCTCTACCTTCCATCAAAGCTAAAGCTCTCTAATAAGTTGCCAGAGAGAAACTTCTTCTTTCGTGTTCTTGCAACTCTAAAACCTGAGTACTTAAATGAAGTTATTTAAGAAGCTAATAAGAAACACCACAGCATCTCTCCTGAAGAAAAAGAGAAGCAAGGTATTAAAATAAATGACACCTGGCTGTAGGAACTTCAAAAGCATCCTTTCATCTCAAGTAAGCTTAGTCTTCTAACTTTATAGAAAAACCTGGTACTGCTATATACTTGATGAAAGAGCGCAGCAAATTAAACGAGAGAGAAAATCACAAGTAAAGCATGAATTGAGTAAGAGACTCTACAAAGATTTCTAAAAACCAGACGAGATGAACATAGACGCAAGAGCTGCCACAAAGAGAAGAAACATGGGCCCAAGCAAGCCTTAAGAGGAGAAAAGAAAGAGAAGCCAAATCCCTTTACAGGCAATTTAATATGTGAACTTATTCATTCGTTTAAATCTAAAACTTATTTATAAACACAAAATCTCCCTTCTCTTGCGCACACTTTAGCTTTCTCATCACTGACTCTTTTAGCAGCACTCTTAATAAAATCGACTGTATCTATCTTTAAATCATGCATCAGATTGTAGAGCAGCAACTTCTTATAATGACCTTTCAATAACCCCAAATATAATTCAATTCCATTGAACTAAGGGTTTTAAGGAACATTAAACACGGGTGTTATATTTAGCCTTTCATTTTCCTTCCTTGAGTCTTTAGTTTTATGAACTGACAAGCTATCAACGAACAGAATAATCTCTTAGACAGCGTATTTGACTCTGAGTTATTGTAAGAACTTAATATATTATTCAGTATTTATAGAACGAGGGTGAATAACATAAGTCTCGAGGCCACTATCTTCACTTATTCCACCAAGAATAGCATGAGTTTACACCTTAACATTTTATCATAAACTTCTATATTACTATACCTCTTGTACCAAGACCTAAATATAAAGGCATCGAATGTAAATACTGCCTCATCAGCGTGTATGAACTTTATATTATGCTCTTAAGACCTCTGCATTTAATCGAATATATAATTTAAATTAGTCTTATAAAATGGAACATTAAAGTCAATCATTCTTTTTTATGCGATTGACAGTTCCATTCTTTTTATATATGTTAGCTTTCGATTAAGCAGAGATGTGAAGTTCAGGAAATTCGCGATGAAACGTCAAAGCCCTCTAAGCTAGAGAGTTATGAGCCCAGTATTTAAGAGTCTTATCATTAATTAGATAATCAATATGATGTTGCTAAAATTTAAAGGGTCTCTCAGGCTTAGAATTAAGATGCCATCTCTTTAAATTCAATGCTAATAGACAGTGAGACCTAACAGTAGCAGGAGATTTATGAAGCAGCCTTGCTATAGACGTATAATTAAGAATACGTCTGAGTTGATCACCACACTCATTGCAACTATATCGCAACTTAAACAATAGATCTATATACTCACTGTCATAAACAGATCCCAAACCTCGCATATACTCACTTAAATTACTAATATTTAAACACTAAATCCTTACATAAACCCTATTATAACCCTAATAAAGGATGCACTAATAGTCTACTTTTATCAATCATAAAATCAATCAAACTACTGAAAGAGTTTTGGGGTTTTGATTGGGCTCATTTCTCTCTCGACCAACGAGCTACTATGTTTCATCGCCAATTCCCCCAAGTTGAAGATCTCTGCATATTCTATAGTCAACATCTATAAACGAAATCAAAACCCAAAAAATCTTTCAGTAGTTTGATTTATTGATTGATTGAATAAAAGTAGACTATTAGTGCATACTTTATTAGGGATATAATAGGGTTTATGAAAGGGTTTAGTGTTTAAATATTAGTAATTTAAATGAGTTTAGCAAGCGAGTTTTATAAATATTTCACGCAAACATAACCTTCGAGTCATGTGGCAATTCTCTGAATTTTATCTTTCTTAGTTGATGCTTCATTGATTCTGTTGTATGTTAATTCTCTTAGTTTAGCTTGATAATAGTTGAGTATGCAAGTTCTCTCAGACTTGCATTTATTTTATTTTTATCGAGATATTGTTTGATTCTCTGTTTAGAATATCTCTCACCCCTGCAGCTAAAGTAATCATTTCTTGGCATGTCGCTCTCTATTATTATTTCTGCTAGAGCCCAGATATCCCATTAGGTGTCTCCATCTCTCTAATCCTCTCTTTCTCAGGGAAATATCCAGGAGTGCCGTATAGATTTCCTTATGCAAAGGCTTGCACTCTTTGAGCTCTGTTGAAGTCAATAATACAAACTCTAAGAGGCTGAAAGCTCATCATGATGTTCTCTGGCTTTAAGTCTCTATGAACATAACCTTGCTTGTGAAGTCTTCAATCCCCTCAACTATCTGCTATACTATCTAGCTAACTTATCTCTGACATCTATTGTCAGATAAGAATTCTCTGTAAGTCATTTCTAATAAAGGAAGCCTGAAGGCTACATGATCTTTAACAAGTAAAATAGCATCAAGCTAGAAGATATAACTGCACTTATTTAACTTTGCCTTATAAAGAGCATCATACTCATTAGCAAATACCATTTGGAACTTGTCATCAGCAAGGAAGTAATTGAATGGATATATTTTATAGGCATATTAATCATCATTGATGACTCTCTTCTCTACTTTATCCTCAAGGGTGAGGAAGCTTTCAAGACAAGAATCTAAGTCAATAATTTTTAAGATTGGAATTTCATCGCCTCAATTTTTACCATTATTTTATTTATCTCAGAGACAGGAAAGTTCTTGATTGCTTTCTTCATTTTGACTTACTTCTATTCCTCAACTCTAAGAGACTCGGCAGGATTTCTCGATCTACTTTTTTAGAGGAATATATTCCCTGTAGGTTCATGAATAAAGACAAAACATTAATTGTGCTTTTTCTTGAAGTGAACTTTCAGGTCTCTAGTATGAGAATATGGCTTCTCACAGAACTCACAGACATACTTTCCATCTTTCTTCTAATGCTTGAGATATAACCTTGGTATATCGTTGTGTATATCTCTCAAGTGTCCCTTATAAGTTGACTTGTAAGGGAAAACTTTATTGCATTCTTTGCATTAATAGTCAACTTTGGCTTGTAATTATTAATGCTCTATGGAGGGTTGTTTAACCTCATTCTCAATTTGCACAGCTTCTATGATGACCTCCTACTTAACCTATATTTAAATTTCAAAGCTAGACTGATCAAATTTGTCATAAGTAGGTTCCCACTGAGTACAAGCGTCTCTGGTCTCTACTTTTCTTGGTTGCTGGAATGATAACTTTTATTGACTTGATCCAAGTAATGCCGCTCTTCTTAACAGGTTAGCGCTCATTTTAGTTTCCTAATATATTTTATTATAATAATAATAAAATCTACCGAGATAAACTATTATATTAGAGTATAAGACACTCTGGTAGTTTCTTTGCTGAGAGGTAAGAAAATGAACTAACCATAAAAGACTGTAAGTTGACATATTTAATGAGAATTTTATACATTTTAGTAAATTAAAATACTCCTAATGAAGTTTTGTTTCTCTAGGAGGTCCTCCAAATCAAGTTAGAACTTAATTTGGAGGTAAAGTTATTAAACATTTTTAAATTTAGTATGCTCCTAATTAAGTTTTAACCTCAAAATTTAACTCGTAACAAAGGACCTCCTAAAATAATTAAAGATTATTAGGAGCATTTTAATGGAGATAGATTGATAAAAATGGAAATCAATCTGTGAAGCTTGGTGCAAGTTTTTCAATGCTTCTCCGCATATCTTCAAGGTTGACCTCCAGTAGGTCCTCCCTATTTAGTAGTAAGATTTTAATAAACTTAGAATGGACATCCATAATTTTAAATTTCATTTACATTTCTAGAAAGAGGAAACAAGATGGAGTCTATGAATGATGCAATGAAGAGAATTTAATCTCAAAATTTTATAGGAAAATTTGGAAGTAAAAAAGACCTTAATAGATATTTGGTCTTGCAAGGTAAGTTCTTAAGTAAGATTAATAAATCCATTAGAGTTAGATTGTTATTGCCGACTTAGGAGGGAACTAAAATCTCATTCTTAAAAGCCTTACTGAGTGAAGAGAAAAAAGCTTTTAAGTCTAATGAAAATAGGATGATATAGATGCCTAACTACCCTGAAATATCAGTGACAAACCTGTATGACGATGTTATGAGTGATCCGGACGTAGCTCTCTACCTTCCATCAAAGCTTAAGCTCTCTAATAAGTTGCCAGAGAGAAACTTCTTCTTTCGTGTTCTTGCAACTCTATAACTTGAGTACTTAAATGAGGTTATTTAAGAAGCTAATAAGAAACACTACAGCATCTCTCCTGAAGAAAAAGAGAAGCAATGTATTAAAATAAATGACACCTGGCTGGCTGTAGGAACTTCAAAAGCATCCTTTCATTTCAAATAAACTTAGTCTTCTAACTTTATAGAAAAACCTGGTACTGCTATATACTTGATGAAAGAGCGCAGCAAATTAAACAGAGAGAGAAAGTCTCAAGTAAAGCATGAATTGAGTAAGAGACTCTTCAAAAATTTTTAAAAGCGAGACGAAATGAACAGAGATGCAGGTGCTGGCATCAAGAGAAGAAACATGGGCCCAAGCAAGCCTTAAGAGGAAGAAAAGAAAGAGAAGCCAAATCCCTTTACGGGCAAATTTAATATGTGAACTTATTGATTAGTTTAAATCTAATACTTATTTATAAACACAAAATCTCCCTTCTCTTGCGCACACTTTAGCTTTCTCATCACTGACTCTTTTAGCAGCACTCTTAATAAAATCGACTGTATCTATCTTTAAATCATGCATCAGATTGTAGAGCAGCAACTTCTTATAATGACCTTTCAATAACCCCAAATATAATTCAATTCCATTGAACTAAGGGTTTTAAGGAACATTAAACACGGGTGTTATATTTAGCCTTTCATTTTCCTTCCTTGAGTCTTTAGTTTTATGAACTGACAAGCTATCAACGAACAGAATAATCTCTTAGACAGCGTATTTGACTCTGAGTTATTGTAAGAACTTAATATATTATTCAGTATTTATAGAACGAGGGTGAATAACATAAGTCTCGAGGCCACTATCTTCACCTATTCCACCAAGAATAGCATGAGTTTACACCTTAACTTTTAATCATAAACTTCTATATTACTATACCTCTTGTACCAAGACCTAAATATAAAGGTATTGAATGTAAATACTGCCTCATCAGCATGTATGAACTTTATATTATGCTCTTAAGACCTCTGCATTTAATCGAATATAATTTAAATTAGTCTTATAAAATGGAACATTAAAGTCAATCATTCTTTTTTATGCGATTGACAGTTCCATTCTTTTTATATATGTTAGCTTTCGATTAAGCAGAGATGTGAAGTTCAGGAAATTCGCGATGAAACGTCAAAGCCCTCTAAGCTAGAGAGTTATGAGCCCAGTATTTAAGAGTCTTATCATTAATTAGATAATCAATATGATGTTGCTAAAATTTAAAGGGTCTCTCAGGCTTAGAATTAAGATGCCATCTCTTTAAATTCAATGCTAATAGACAGTGAGACCTAACAGTAGCAGGAGATTTATGAAGCAGCCTTGCTATAGACGTATAATTAAGAATACGTCTGAGTTGATCACCACACTCATTGCAACTATATCGCAACTTAAACAATAGATCTATATACTCACTGTCATAAACAGATCCCAAACCTCGCATATACTCACTTAAATTACTAATATTTAAACACTAAATCCTTACATAAACCCTATTATAACCCTAATAAAGGATGCACTAATAGTCTACTTTTATCAATCATAAAATCAATCAAACTACTGAAAGAGTTTTGGGGTTTTGATTGGGCTCATTTCTCTCTCGACCAACGAGCTACTATGTTTCATCGCCAATTCCCCCAAGTTGAAGATCTCTGCATATTCTATAGTCAACATCTATAAACGAAATCAAAACCCAAAAAATCTTTCAGTAGTTTGATTTATTGATTGATTGAATAAAAGTAGACTATTAGTGCATACTTTATTAGGGATATAATAGGGTTTATGAAAGGGTTTAGTGTTTAAATATTAGTAATTTAAATGAGTTTAGCAAGCGAGTTTTATAAATATTTCACGCAAACATAACCTTCGAGTCATGTGGCAATTCTCTGAATTTTATCTTTCTTAGTTGATGCTTCATTGATTCTGTTGTATGTTAATTCTCTTAGTTTAGCTTGATAATAGTTGAGTATGCAAGTTCTCTCAGACTTGCATTTATTTTATTTTTATCGAGATATTGTTTGATTCTCTGTTTAGAATATCTCTCACCCCTGCAGCTAAAGTAATCATTTCTTGGCATGTCGCTCTCTATTATTATTTCTGCTAGAGCCCAGATATCCCATTAGGTGTCTCCATCTCTCTAATCCTCTCTTTCTCAGGGAAATATCCAGGAGTGCCGTATAGATTTCCTTATGCAAAGGCTTGCACTCTTTGAGCTCTGTTGAAGTCAATAATACAAACTCTAAGAGGCTGAAAGCTCATCATGATGTTCTCTGGCTTTAAGTCTCTATGAACATAACCTTGCTTGTGAAGCTCTTCAATCCCCTCAACTATCTGCTACTATCTAGCTAATTAATCTCTGACATCTATTGTCAGATAAAAATTCTCTGTAAGTCATTTCTAATAAAGGAAGCCTGAAGGCTACATGATCTTTAACAAATAAAATAGCATCAAGCTAGAAGATATAACTGCACTTATTTAACTTTGCCTTATAAAGAGCATAATACTCATTAGCAAATACCATTTGGAACTTGTCATCAGCAAGGAAGTAATTGAATGGATATATTTTATAGGCATATTAATCATCATTGATGACTCTCTTCTCTACTTTATCCTCAAGGGTGAGGAAGCTTTCAAGACAAGAATCTAAGTCAATAATTTTTAAGATTGGAATTTCATCGCCTCAATTTTTACCATTATTTTATTTATCTCAGAGACAGGAAAGTTCTTGATTGCTTTCTTCATTTTGACTTACTTCTATTCCTCAACTCTAAGAGACTCGGCAGGATTTCTCGATCTACTTTTTTAGAGGAATCTATTCCCTGTAGGTTCATGAATAAAGACAAAACATTAATTGTGCTTTTTCTTGAAGTGAACTTTCAGGTCTCTAGTATGAGAATTTGGTTTCTCACAGAACTCACAAACATGCTTCCCATCTTTCTTTTAATGCTTGAGATATAACCTTGGCATATCGTTGTGTATATCTCTCAAGTGTCTCTTATAAGTTGACTTCTAAGGGAAAACTTTATTGCATTCTTTGCATTAATAGTCAACTTTGGCTTCTAATTATTAATGCTCTATGGCTGGTTGTTTAACCTCCTTCTCAATTTGCACAGATTCAATGATGACCTCCTACTTAACTTATTATTTAAATATCAAAGCTTGACTGGTCAAAGTTGTCATAAGTAGGCTCCCACTGAGTACAACCGTCTCTGGTCTCTACTTTTTCTTGGTTGCTGGAATGATAACTTTAATTGACTTGATCCAAGTAATGCCGCTCTTCTCAAAAGGTTAGCACTCATTTTAGTTTTCTGATATAATTTATTATAATAATGATAAAATCTAAAGAGATAAACTATTATAGTAGAGTATAAGACACTCTGGTAGTTTCTTTGCTGAGAGGTGAGAAAATGAACTAACCATAAAAGACTGTAAGTTGACATATTTAATGAGAATTTTATACATTTTAGTAAATTAAAATACTCCTAATGAAGTTTTGAGTTTCTCTAGGAGGTCCTCCAAATCAAGTTTAAACTTAACTTAATGATAAAGTTATAAAACATTTTTAAATTTAAATTGCTCCTAATTAAGTTTTAACCTTAAAATTTAACTCTTAGTAAAGTTTGAACTTAATTTGAAGGACCTCCTAAAATAATTAAACATTATTAGGAGCAATTTAATGGAGAAAGATTGATAAAAATGGAAATTAATCTATGAAACTTGGAGCAAGTTTTTCAATGCTTTTCCGCATATCTTTTAAGGTTGACCTCCAGTAGGTTTTCCCTATTTAGTACTAAAATTTTAATAAACTAAAAATGGATATCCATAATTAAAAATTTCATTAAAATTTCTAGAAAGAAGAAGCAAGATGGAGTTTATGAATGATGCAATGAAGAGAATTTAATCTCAAGATTTAATACGAAAATTTCGAAGTAAAGATCACCTATATAGATATTTGATAGCAAGGTAAGTTCTTAGCTAAGATTGATATATTAATCATAGTTGGATTGTTCTTTTCTACTTAGTAGTGGATTAAAATATTATTCTTAAAAGCCTTACTGAGTGAAGAGAGAAAACTTTTAAGTCTATTGAAATTAGGATGATTGAAATTCCTAACTACCTTGAAATATCAGGGAAAAATTTAATAATGATGCTATGAGTGATCCTGATGTTGCTCTCTACCTTCCTTCAAAGCTGCAATTATCAAATAAGTTGCCAGAAAAAAACTTCTTCTTTGGTTCTTGAAACTATGAAACCTGAGTACTTAAATGAAGCTCACAAGAAACTCTATAGCATCTCTCCTGAAGAAAAAGAGAAGCAGGGAATTAAAATCAGCGACACCTGGCACTAAGAACTGCAGAAGAATCCATTCATCTCTAGTAAGCTTACTCTTCTAACTTTATAGAAAAACCTGGTACTGCTATTTACTTGATGAAAGAGCGCAGCAAATTAAACAGAGAGAAAGTCTCAAGTAAAGCATGAATTGAGTAAGAGACTCTTCAAAGATTTCTAAAAGCCAGACGAGATGAACATAGATGCAGGGGCTGGCACTAAGAGAAGAAATATGAGCCCAAGCAAGCCTTAAGAGGAAGAAAGGAAAGAGAAGCCAAATCCCCTTATGGGCAAATTTAATATGTGAACTTATTCATTCGTTTAAATCTAAAACTTATTTATAAACACAAAATCTCCCTTCTCTTGCGCTACACTTTAGCTTTCTCATCACTGACTCTTTTAGCAGCACTCTTAATAAAATCGACTGTATCTATCTTTAAATCATGCATCAGATTGTAGAGCAGCAACTTCTTATAATGACCTTTCAATAACCCCAAATATAATTCAATTCCATTGAACTAAGGGTTTTAAGGAACATTAAACACGGGTGTTATATTTAGCCTTTCATTTTCCTTCCTTGAGTCTTTAGTTTTATGAACTGACAAGCTATCAACGAACAGAATAATCTCTTAGACAGCGTATTTGACTCTGAGTTATTGTAAGAACTTAATATATTATTCAGTATTTATAGAACGAGGGTGAATAACATAAGTCTCGAGGCCACTATCTTCACTTATCCCACCAAGAATAGCATGAGTTTAAACCTTAACTTTTTAGTCATAAACTTCTATATGACTATACCTCTTGTACCAAGACCTTGATATAAAGGTATTGAATGTAAATACTGCCTCATCAGCGTGTATGAACTTTATATTATGTCCTTAAGACCTCAGCATTTAATCGAATATATAATTTAAATTAGTCTTATAAAATGGAACATTAAAGTCAATCATTCTTTTTTATGCGATTGACAGTTCCATTCTTTTTATATATGTTAGCTTTCGATTAAGCAGAGATGTGAAGTTCAGGAAATTCGCGATGAAACGTCAAAGCCCTCTAAGCTAGAGAGTTATGAGCCCAGTATTTAAGAGTCTTATCATTAATTAGATAATCAATATGATGTTGCTAAAATTTAAAGGGTCTCTCAGGCTTAGAATTAAGATGCCATCTCTTTAAATTCAATGCTAATAGACAGTGAGACCTAACAGTAGCAGGAGATTTATGAAGCAGCCTTGCTATAGACGTATAATTAAGAATACGTCTGAGTTGATCACCACACTCATTGCAACTATATCGCAACTTAAACAATAGATCTATATACTCACTGTCATAAACAGATCCCAAACCTCGCATATACTCACTTAAATTACTAATATTTAAACACTAAATCCTTACATAAACCCTATTATAACCCTAATAAAGGATGCACTAATAGTCTACTTTTATCAATCATAAAATCAATCAAACTACTGAAAGAGTTTTGGGGTTTTGATTGGGCTCATTTCTCTCTCGACCAACGAGCTACTATGTTTCATCGCCAATTCCCCCAAGTTGAAGATCTCTGCATATTCTATAGTCAACATCTATAAACGAAATCAAAACCCAAAAAATCTTTCAGTAGTTTGATTTATTGATTGATTGAATAAAAGTAGACTATTAGTGCATACTTTATTAGGGATATAATAGGGTTTATGAAAGGGTTTAGTGTTTAAATATTAGTAATTTAAATGAGTTTAGCAAGCGAGTTTTATAAATATTTCACGCAAACATAACCTTCGAGTCATGTGGCAATTCTCTGAATTTTATCTTTCTTAGTTGATGCTTCATTGATTCTGTTGTATGTTAATTCTCTTAGTTTAGCTTGATAATAGTTGAGTATGCAAGTTCTCTCAGACTTGCATTTATTTTATTTTTATCGAGATATTGTTTGATTCTCTGTTTAGAATATCTCTCACCCCTGCAGCTAAAGTAATCATTTCTTGGCATGTCGCTCTCTATTATTATTTCTGCTAGAGCCCAGATATCCCATTAGGTGTCTCCATCTCTCTAATCCTCTCTTTCTCAGGGAAATATCCAGGAGTGCCGTATAGATTTCCTTATGCAAAGGCTTGCACTCTTTGAGCTCTGTTGAAGTCAATAATACAAACTCTAAGAGGCTGAAAGCTCATCATGATGTTCTCTGGCTTTAAGTCTCTATGAACATAACCTTGCTTGTGAAGCTCTTCATCCTTCAACTATCTGCTAAACTATCTAGCTAATTTATCTCTGACATCTATTGTCAGATAAGAATTCTCTGTAAGTCATTTCTAATAAAGGGAAGCCTGAAGGCTACATGATCTTTAACAAGTAAAATAGCATCAAGCTAGAAGATATAACTGCACTTATTTAACTTTGCCTTATAAAGAGCATCATACTCATTAGCAAATACCATTTGGAACTTGTCATCAGCAAGGAAGTAATTGAATGGATATATTTTATAGGCATATTAATCATCATTGATGACTCTCTTCTCTACTTTATCCTCAAGGGTGAGGAAGCTTTCAAGACAAGAATCTAAGTCAATAATTTTTAAGATTGGAATTTCATCGCGCCTCAATTTTTACCATTATTTTATTTATCTCAGAGACAGGAAAGTTCTTGATTGCTTTCTTCATTTTGACTTACTTCTATTCCTCAACTCTAAGAGACTCGGCAGGATTTCTCGATCTACTTTTTTAGAGGAATCTATTCCCTGTAGGTTCATGAATAAAGACAAAACATTAATTGTGCTTTTTCTTGAAGTGAACTTTCAGGTCTCTAGTATGAGAATTTGGTTTCTCACAGAACTCACAAACATGCTTCCCATCTTTCTTTTAATGCTTGAGATATAACCTTGGCATATCGTTGTGTATATCTCTCAAGTGTCTCTTATAAGTTGACTTCTAAGGGAAAACTTTATTGCATTCTTTGCATTAATAGTCAACTTTGGCTTCTAATTATTAATGCTCTATGGCTGGTTGTTTAACCTCCTTCTCAATTTGCACAGATTCAATGATGACCTCCTACTTAACTTATATTTAAATCTCAAAGCTAGACTGGTCAAAGTTGTCATAAGTAGGCTCCCACTGAGTACAAGCGTCTCTGGTATCTACTTTTTTTGGTTACTGGAATGATAACTTTTGTTGACTTGATCCAAGTAATGCCGCTCTTCTCAAAAGGTTAGCGCTCATTTTAGTTTTCTGATATAATTTATTTTAATAATGATAAAATCTACCTAGATAAACTATTATAGTAGAGTATAAGACTCTGGTAGTTTCTTTGCTGAGAGGTAAGAAAATGAACTAACCATTAAAGACTGTAAGTTGACATATTTAATGAGAATTTTATACATTTTAGTAAATTAAAATACTCCTAATGAAGTTTTGTTTCTCTAGGAGGTCCTCCAAATCAAGTTAGAACTTAATTTGGAGGTAAAGTTATTAAACATTTTTAAATTTAGTATGCTCCTAATTAAGTTTTAACCTCAAAATTTAACTCGTAACAAAGGACCTCCTAAAATAATTAAAGATTATTAGGAGCATTTTAATGGAGATAGATTGATAAAAATGGAAATCAATCTGTGAAGCTTGGTGCAAGTTTTTCAATGCTTCTCCGCATATCTTCAAGGTTGACCTCCAGTAGGTCCTCCCTATTTAGTAGTAAGATTTTAATAAACTTAGAATGGACATCCATAATTTTAAATTTCATTTACATTTCTAGAAAGAGGAAACAAGATGGAGTCTATGAATGATGCAATGAAGAGAATTTAATCTCAAAATTTTATAGGAAAATTTGGAAGTAAAAAAGACCTTAATAGATATTTGGTCTTGCAAGGTAAGTTCTTAAGTAAGATTAATAAATCCATTAGAGTTAGATTGTTATTGCCGACTTAGGAGGGAACTAAAATCTCATTCTTAAAAGCCTTACTGAGTGAAGACAAAAAAGTTTTTAAGTCTAATGAAAATAGGATGATATAGATGCCTAACTACCCTGAAATATCAGTGACAAACCTGTATGACGATGTTATGAGTGATCCGGACGTAGCTCTCTACCTTCCATCAAAGCTTAAGCTCTCTAATAAGTTGCCAGAGAGAAACTTCTTCTTTCGTGTTCTTGCAACTCTATAACTTGAGTACTTAAATGAGGTTATTTAAGAAGCTAATAAGAAACACTACAGCATCTCTCCTGAAGAAAAAGAGAAGCAATGTATTAAAATAAATGACACCTGGCTGGCTGTAGGAACTTCAAAAGCATCCTTTCATTTCAAATAAACTTAGTCTTCTAACTTTATAGAAAAACCTGGTACTGCTATATACTTGATGAAAGAGCGCAGCAAATTAAACAGAGAGAGAAAGTCTCAAGTAAAGCATGAATTGAGTAAGAGACTCTTCAAAAATTTCTAAAAGCGAGACGAAATGAACAGAGATGCAGGGGCTGGCACCAAGAGAAGAAACATGAGCCCAAGCAAGACTTAACAGGAAGAAAAGAAAGAGAAGCCAAATCACTTTACGGGCAAATTTAATATGTGAACTTATTCATTCGTTTAAATCTAAAACTTATTTATAAACACAAAATCTCCCTTCTCTTGCGCACACTTTAGCTTTCTCATCACTGACTCTTTTAGCAGCACTCTTAATAAAATCGACTGTATCTATCTTTAAATCATGCATCAGATTGTAGAGCAGCAACTTCTTATAATGACCTTTCAATAACCCCAAATATAATTCAATTCCATTGAACTAAGGGTTTTAAGGAACATTAAACACGGGTGTTATATTTAGCCTTTCATTTTCCTTCCTTGAGTCTTTAGTTTTATGAACTGACAAGCTATCAACGAACAGAATAATCTCTTAGACAGCGTATTTGACTCTGAGTTATTGTAAGAACTTAATATATTATTCAGTATTTATAGAACGAGGGTGAATAACATAAGTCTCGAGGCCACTATCTTCACTTATTCCACCAAGAATAGAATGAGTTTACACCTTAACTTTTTAATCATAAACTTCTATATTACTATACATCTTGTATCAAGACCTTGATATAAAGGTATAAAAGGAAAATACTGCCTCATCAGCATGTATGAACATTATATTATGCACTTAAGACCTCTGCATTTAATCGAATATATAATTTAAATTAGTCTTATAAAATGGAACATTAAAGTCAATCACTCTTTTTTATGCGATTGACAGTTCCATTCTTTTTATATATGTTAGCTTTCGATTAAGCAGAGATGTGAAGTTCAGGAAATTCGCGATGAAACGTCAAAGCCCTCTAAGCTAGAGAGTTATGAGCCCAGTATTTAAGAGTCTTATCATTAATTAGATAATCAATATGATGTTGCTAAAATTTAAAGGGTCTCTCAGGCTTAGAATTAAGATGCCATCTCTTTAAATTCAATGCTAATAGACAGTGAGACCTAACAGTAGCAGGAGATTTATGAAGCAGCCTTGCTATAGACGTATAATTAAGAATACGTCTGAGTTGATCACCACACTCATTGCAACTATATCGCAACTTAAACAATAGATCTATATACTCACTGTCATAAACAGATCCCAAACCTCGCATATACTCACTTAAATTACTAATATTTAAACACTAAATCCTTACATAAACCCTATTATAACCCTAATAAAGGATGCACTAATAGTCTACTTTTATCAATCATAAAATCAATCAAACTACTGAAAGAGTTTTGGGGTTTTGATTGGGCTCATTTCTCTCTCGACCAACGAGCTACTATGTTTCATCGCCAATTCCCCCAAGTTGAAGATCTCTGCATATTCTATAGTCAACATCTATAAACGAAATCAAAACCCAAAAAATCTTTCAGTAGTTTGATTTATTGATTGATTGAATAAAAGTAGACTATTAGTGCATACTTTATTAGGGATATAATAGGGTTTATGAAAGGGTTTAGTGTTTAAATATTAGTAATTTAAATGAGTTTAGCAAGCGAGTTTTATAAATATTTCACGCAAACATAACCTTCGAGTCATGTGGCAATTCTCTGAATTTTATCTTTCTTAGTTGATGCTTCATTGATTCTGTTGTATGTTAATTCTCTTAGTTTAGCTTGATAATAGTTGAGTATGCAAGTTCTCTCAGACTTGCATTTATTTTATTTTTATCGAGATATTGTTTGATTCTCTGTTTAGAATATCTCTCACCCCTGCAGCTAAAGTAATCATTTCTTGGCATGTCGCTCTCTATTATTATTTCTGCTAGAGCCCAGATATCCCATTAGGTGTCTCCATCTCTCTAATCCTCTCTTTCTCAGGGAAATATCCAGGAGTGCCGTATAGATTTCCTTATGCAAAGGCTTGCACTCTTTGAGCTCTGTTGAAGTCAATAATACAAACTCTAAGAGGCTGAAAGCTCATCATGATGTTCTCTGGCTTTAAGTCTCTATGAACATAACCTTGCTTGTGAAGCTCTTCAATCCCCTCAACTATCTGCTATACTATCTAGCTAATTTATCTCTGACATCTATTGTCAGATAAGAATTCTCTGTAAGCATTTCTAATAAAGGAAGCCTGAAGGCTACATGATCTTTACCAAGTAAAATAGCATCAAGCTAGATGATATGCCTGCACTCATTTAACTCTGCCTTTTAAAGAGTACAATACTCATTAGCAAATTCCATTTGGAACTTGTCATCAGCAAGGAAGTAATTGAATGGATATATTTTGTAATCATATAAGTCATCAGTAATGACTCTCTTCTCTATTTTATCTTCAAAGGTGAGGTAGCTTTCTAGGCAAGAATGAATCTAAGTCAATAATTTTCAAAATGGAAATCTTCATTGCCTCTATTTTAACCATGATTTTATTGATCTCAGAGACTGGAAAGTTCTTGACTGCTTTCTTCATTTTAACTTACTTCTATTCCTCAACTCTAAGAGACTCGGCAGGATTTCTCGATCTACTTTTTTAGAAGAATCTATTCCCTGTAGGTTCATGAATAAAGACAAAACTTTAATTGTGCTTTTTCTTTAAGTGCACTTTGAGGTCTCTACTATGAGAATATGGTTTCTCACAGAACTCACAGACATACTTCCCATCTTTCTTTTGATGCTAGAGATATAACCTTGGCATATCGTTGTGTATATCTCTCAAGTGTCTCTTATAAGTTGACTTGTAAGGGAAAACTTTATTGCATTCTTTGCATTAATAGTCAACTTTGGCTGGTATTTATTAATGCTCTATGGCAGGTTGTTTAACCTCCTCCTCAATTTGCCCAGATTCTTTGATGACCTCCTACTTAATTTATATTTAAATCTCAAAGCTAGACTGGTCAAAGTTGTCATAAGTAGGCTCCCATTGAGTAAAGCGTCTCTGGTCTCTACTTTTCTTGTTACTGGAATGATAACTTTTGTTGACTTGATCCAAGTAATGCCGCTCTTCTCAAAAGGTTAGCGCTCATTTTAGTTTCCTGATATATTTTATTATAATAATGATAAAATCTACCGAGATAAACTATTATAGTAGAGTATAAGACACTCTGGTAGTTTCTTTGGTTAGAGGTAAGAAAATGAACTAACCATAAAAGAGTGTAAGTTGACATATTTAATGATAATTTTATACATTTTAGTAAATTAAAATACTCCTAATGAAGTTTTGTTTCTCTAGGAGGTCCTCCAAATCAAGTTAGAACTTAATTTGGAGGTAAAGTTATTAAACATTTTTAAATTTAGTATGCTCCTAATTAAGTTTTAACCTCAAAATTTAACTCGTAACAAAGGACCTCCTAAAATAATTAAAGATTATTAGGAGCATTTTAATGGAGATAGATTGATAAAAATGGAAATCAATCTGTGAAGCTTGGTGCAAGTTTTTCAATGCTTCTCCGCATATCTTCAAGGTTGACCTCCAGTAGGTCCTCCCTATTTAGTAGTAAGATTTTAATAAACTTAGAATGGACATCCATAATTTTAAATTTCATTTACATTTCTAGAAAGAGGAAACAAGATGGAGTCTATGAATGATGCAATGAAGAGAATTTAATCTCAAAATTTTATAGGAAAATTTGGAAGTAAAAAAGACCTTAATAGATATTTGGTCTTGCAAGGTAAGTTCTTAAGTAAGATTAATAAATCCATTAGAGTTAGATTGTTATTGCCGACTTAGGAGGGAACTAAAATCTCATTCTTAAAAGCCTTACTGAGTGAAGACAAAAAAGTTTTTAAGTCTAATGAAAATAGGATGATATAGATGCCTAACTACCCTGAAATATCAGTGACAAACCTGTATGACGATGTTATGAGTGATCCGGACGTAGCTCTCTACCTTCCATCAAAGCTTAAGCTCTCTAATAAGTTGCCAGAGAGAAACTTCTTCTTTCGTGTTCTTGCAACTCTATAACTTGAGTACTTAAATGAGGTTATTTAAGAAGCTAATAAGAAACACTACAGCATCTCTCCTGAAGAAAAAGAGAAGCAATGTATTAAAATAAATGACACCTGGCTGGCTGTAGGAACTTCAAAAGCATCCTTTCATTTCAAATAAACTTAGTCTTCTAACTTTATAGAAAAACCTGGTACTGCTATATACTTGATGAAAGAGCGCAGCAAATTAAACAGAGAGAGAAAGTCTCAAGTAAAGCATGAATTGAGTAAGAGACTCTTCAAAAATTTTTAAAAGCGAGACGAAATGAACAGAGATGCAGGTGCTGGCATCAAGAGAAGAAACATGAGCCCAAGCAAGCCTTAACAGGAAGAAAAGAAAGAGAAGCCAAATCCCTTTACGGGCAAATTTAATATGTGGACTTATTCATTCGTTTAAATCTAATACTTATTTATAAACAAAAATCTCCCTTCTCTTGCGCACACTTTAGCTTTCTCATCACTGACTCTTTTAGCAGCACTCTTAATAAAATCGACTGTATCTATCTTTAAATCATGCATCAGATTGTAGAGCAGCAACTTCTTATAATGACCTTTCAATAACCCCAAATATAATTCAATTCCATTGAACTAAGGGTTTTAAGGAACATTAAACACGGGTGTTATATTTAGCCTTTCATTTTCCTTCCTTGAGTCTTTAGTTTTATGAACTGACAAGCTATCAACGAACAGAATAATCTCTTAGACAGCGTATTTGACTCTGAGTTATTGTAAGAACTTAATATATTATTCAGTATTTATAGAACGAGGGTGAATAACATAAGTCTCGAGCCACTATCTTCACTTATTCCACCAAGAATAGCATGAGTTTACACCTTAACATTTTAATCATAAACTTCTATATTACTATACCTCTTGTACCAAGACCTTGATATAAAGGCATCGAATGTAAATACTGCCTCATCAGCATGTATGAACTTTATATTATGCCCTTAAGACCTCAGCATTTAATCGAATATATAATTTAAATTAGTCTTATAAAATGGAACATTAAAGTCAATCATTCTTTTTTATGCGATTGACAGTTCCATTCTTTTTATATATGTTAGCTTTCGATTAAGCAGAGATGTGAAGTTCAGGAAATTCGCGATGAAACGTCAAAGCCCTCTAAGCTAGAGAGTTATGAGCCCAGTATTTAAGAGTCTTATCATTAATTAGATAATCAATATGATGTTGCTAAAATTTAAAGGGTCTCTCAGGCTTAGAATTAAGATGCCATCTCTTTAAATTCAATGCAATAGACAGTGAGACCTAACAGTAGCAGGAGATTTATGAAGCAGCCTTGCTATAGACGTATAATTAAGAATACGTCTGAGTTGATCACCACACTCATTGCAACTATATCGCAACTTAAACAATAGATCTATATACTCACTGTCATAAACAGATCCCAAACCTCGCATATACTCACTTAAATTACTAATATTTAAACACTAAATCCTTACATAAACCCTATTATAACCCTAATAAAGGATGCACTAATAGTCTACTTTTATCAATCATAAAATCAATCAAACTACTGAAAGAGTTTTGGGGTTTTGATTGGGCTCATTTCTCTCTCGACCAACGAGCTACTATGTTTCATCGCCAATTCCCCCAAGTTGAAGATCTCTGCATATTCTATAGTCAACATCTATAAACGAAATCAAAACCCAAAAAATCTTTCAGTAGTTTGATTTATTGATTGATTGAATAAAAGTAGACTATTAGTGCATACTTTATTAGGGATATAATAGGGTTTATGAAAGGGTTTAGTGTTTAAATATTAGTAATTTAAATGAGTTTAGCAAGCGAGTTTTATAAATATTTCACGCAAACATAACCTTCGAGTCATGTGGCAATTCTCTGAATTTTATCTTTCTTAGTTGATGCTTCATTGATTCTGTTGTATGTTAATTCTCTTAGTTTAGCTTGATAATAGTTGAGTATGCAAGTTCTCTCAGACTTGCATTTATTTTATTTTTATCGAGATATTGTTTGATTCTCTGTTTAGAATATCTCTCACCCCTGCAGCTAAAGTAATCATTTCTTGGCATGTCGCTCTCTATTATTATTTCTGCTAGAGCCCAGATATCCCATTAGGTGTCTCCATCTCTCTAATCCTCTCTTTCTCAGGGAAATATCCAGGAGTGCCGTATAGATTTCCTTATGCAAAGGCTTGCACTCTTTGAGCTCTGTTGAAGTCAATAATACAAACTCTAAGAGGCTGAAAGCTCATCATGATGTTCTCTGGCTTTAAGTCTCTATGAACATAACCTTGCTTGTGAAGCTCTTCATCCCCTCAACTATCTGCTATACTATCTAGATAATTTATCTCTGACATCTATTGTCAGATAAGAATTCTCTGTAAGTCATTTCTAATAAAGGAAGCCTGAAGGCTAAATAATCATTAACAAGTAAAATAGCATCAAGCTAGAAGATATAACTGCACTCATTTAACTTTGCCTTATAAAGAGCATAATACTCATTAGCAAATACCATTTGGAACTTGTCATCAGCAAGGAAGTAATTGAATGGATATATTTTATAGGCATATTAATCATCATTGATGACTCTCTTCTCTACTTTATCCTCAAGGGTGAGGAAGCTTTCAAGACAAGAATCTAAGTCAATAATTTTTAAGATTGGAATTTCATCGCCTCAATTTTTACCATTATTTTATTTATCTCAGAGACAGGAAAGTTCTTGATTGCTTTCTTCATTTTGACTTACTTCTATTCCTCAACTCTAAGAGACTCGGCAGGATTTCTCGATCTACTTTTTTAGAGGAATCTATTCCCTGTAGGTTCATGAATAAAGACAAAACATTAATTGTGCTTTTTCTTGAAGTGAACTTTCAGGTCTCTAGTATGAGAATTTGGTTTCTCACAGAACTCACAAACATGCTTCCCATCTTTCTTTTAATGCTTGAGATATAACCTTGGCATATCGTTGTGTATATCTCTCAAGTGTCTCTTATAAGTTGACTTCTAAGGGAAAACTTTATTGCATTCTTTGCATTAATAGTCAACTTTGGCTTCTAATTATTAATGCTCTATGGCTGGTTGTTTAACCTCCTTCTCAATTTGCACAGATTCAATGATGACCTCCTACTTAACTTATATTTAAATTCAAAGCTAGACTGGTCAAAGTTGTCATAAGTAGGCTCCCACTGAGTACAAGCGTCTCTGGTCTCTACTTTTCTTGGTTGCTGGAATGATAACTTTTATTGACTTGATCCAAGTAATGCCGCTCTTCTCAAAAGGTTAGCGCTCATTTTAGTTTTCTGATATATTTTATTATAATAATGATAAAATCTACCGAGATAAACTATTATAGTAGAGTATAAGACACTCTGGTAGTTTCTTTGCTGAGAGGTAAGAAAATGAACTAACCATAAAAGACTGTAAGTTGACATATTTAATGAGAATTTTATACATTTTAGTAAATTAAAATACTCCTAATGAAGTTTTGTTTCTCTAGGAGGTCCTCCAAATCAAGTTAGAACTTAATTTGGAGGTAAAGTTATTAAACATTTTTAAATTTAGTATGCTCCTAATTAAGTTTTAACCTCAAAATTTAACTCGTAACAAAGGACCTCCTAAAATAATTAAAGATTATTAGGAGCATTTTAATGGAGATAGATTGATAAAAATGGAAATCAATCTGTGAAGCTTGGTGCAAGTTTTTCAATGCTTCTCCGCATATCTTCAAGGTTGACCTCCAGTAGGTCCTCCCTATTTAGTAGTAAGATTTTAATAAACTTAGAATGGACATCCATAATTTTAAATTTCATTTACATTTCTAGAAAGAGGAAACAAGATGGAGTCTATGAATGATGCAATGAAGAGAATTTAATCTCAAAATTTTATAGGAAAATTTGGAAGTAAAAAAGACCTTAATAGATATTTGGTCTTGCAAGGTAAGTTCTTAAGTAAGATTAATAAATCCATTAGAGTTAGATTGTTATTGCCGACTTAGGAGGGAACTAAAATCTCATTCTTAAAAGCCTTACTGAGTGAAGACAAAAAAGTTTTTAAGTCTAATGAAAATAGGATGATATAGATGCCTAACTACCCTGAAATATCAGTGACAAACCTGTATGACGATGTTATGAGTGATCCGGACGTAGCTCTCTACCTTCCATCAAAGCTTAAGCTCTCTAATAAGTTGCCAGAGAGAAACTTCTTCTTTCGTGTTCTTGCAACTCTATAACTTGAGTACTTAAATGAGGTTATTTAAGAAGCTAATAAGAAACACTACAGCATCTCTCCTGAAGAAAAAGAGAAGCAATGTATTAAAATAAATGACACCTGGCTGGCTGTAGGAACTTCAAAAGCATCCTTTCATTTCAAATAAACTTAGTCTTCTAACTTTATAGAAAAACCTGGTACTGCTATATACTTGATGAAAGAGCGCAGCAAATTAAACAGAGAGAGAAAGTCTCAAGTAAAGCATGAATTGAGTAAGAGACTCTTCAAAAATTTTTAAAAGCGAGACGAAATGAACAGAGATGCAGGTGCTGGCATCAAGAGAAGAAACATGAGCCCAAGCAAGCCTTAACAGGAAGAAAAGAAAGAGAAGCCAAATCCCTTTACGGGCAAATTTAATATGTGAACTTATTCATTCGTTTAAATCTAATACTTATTTATAAACACAAAATCTCCCTTCTCTTGCGCACACTTTAGCTTTCTCATCACTGACTCTTTTAGCAGCACTCTTAATAAAATCGACTGTATCTATCTTTAAATCATGCATCAGATTGTAGAGCAGCAACTTCTTATAATGACCTTTCAATAACCCCAAATATAATTCAATTCCATTGAACTAAGGGTTTTAAGGAACATTAAACACGGGTGTTATATTTAGCCTTTCATTTTCCTTCCTTGAGTCTTTAGTTTTATGAACTGACAAGCTATCAACGAACAGAATAATCTCTTAGACAGCGTATTTGACTCTGAGTTATTGTAAGAACTTAATATATTATTCAGTATTTATAGAACGAGGGTGAATAACATAAGTCTCGAGGCCACTATCTTCACTTATTCCACCAAGAATAGCATGAGTTTACACCTTAACCTTTTATCATAAACTTCTATATTACTATACCTCTTGTACCAAGACCTAGATAAAGGTATTGAATGTAAATACAGCCTCATCAGCGTGTATGAACTTTATATTATGCTCTTAAGACCTCTGCATTTAATCGAATATATAATTTAAATTAGTCTTATAAAATGGAACATTAAAGTCAATCATTCTTTTTTATGCGATTGACAGTTCCATTCTTTTTATATATGTTAGCTTTCGATTAAGCAGAGATGTGAAGTTCAGGAAATTCGCGATGAAACGTCAAAGCCCTCTAAGCTAGAGAGTTATGAGCCCAGTATTTAAGAGTCTTATCATTAATTAGATAATCAATATGATGTTGCTAAAATTTAAAGGGTCTCTCAGGCTTAGAATTAAGATGCCATCTCTTTAAATTCAATGCTAATAGACAGTGAGACCTAACAGTAGCAGGAGATTTATGAAGCAGCCTTGCTATAGACGTATAATTAAGAATACGTCTGAGTTGATCACCACACTCATTGCAACTATATCGCAACTTAAACAATAGATCTATATACTCACTGTCATAAACAGATCCCAAACCTCGCATATACTCACTTAAATTACTAATATTTAAACACTAAATCCTTACATAAACCCTATTATAACCCTAATAAAGGATGCACTAATAGTCTACTTTTATCAATCATAAAATCAATCAAACTACTGAAAGAGTTTTGGGGATATGAATGCATTTATATGAAATATAAAATCAAAATATGTAATCTGAAATAAATAAAACCTCAAATTAGAACATTTAAATAACTTACTTAATAACTTTTTATAAAACCCCATGAATTTTTTAAGAATTGAGATAAGGGGTTACAATTGATTAATTAAGAATTATTATTATATTGGCGTAAATTTAATCTATTTAGACTAATAATTAAAGCCATTGGCTCGAATTATTTTCCATTTAAAATAAACCAATCAGGGTGTGTATATTATCTTTTACGCTATTTTTAATTGATTTTAGCCAATATAATAATAATTCTTAATTAATCAATTGTACCCCCTTATCTCAATTCTTAAAAAATTCATGGGGTTTTATTAATAATCAATTTTACATTAGATTACTTAATTTATTCATGAATTAATCTATAAACAAAAGAGTTATTGGGTGTTTTAATATATTAATAATTTTTAAAAAAATGTTATCGAAAACTATTTTTAAATAAATCATATTAAAACTATAAAATCCATTTATAAAGATAAATTATTTAGAATATTAGTTTTAAATCTTTATTTGCAAATTAATTTTAAGCTTGATCACAATAAGATAATAAAAACGTAGATATTTATAATTAATTAAAATAAAGTATAATATTCATTCATTATTATTTAAGCATATCAATATGTATCTGTGAGAATTACTGCTATTTAATTTTATTTCTATCTTAGCTTTCCCTTAAGCTATATGATACCTGCTGTATATTATAGTTCTTTCGATTTCTTAAAGCAGAGCTCCCTCTCACTATACTCCCAGTTATTATTGAGTGTTTAACAACTTATTTGACATTCTCTCTGTTTACTATTATTACTTCATTAAGTTTTATAAGTTTCTAGTTTGGTTTTAAATCCCTGAAGATAATATTTGTTAATGATGCTTGATCATTTTATTAGAGAAAGAAGGGTTTTGGGGTTAATAACTATGTTATGAGAGATTGAAATTGTTTGTTACAAAAGCCCTTGAATTATTATCTAGCTGTTTCTTAAGGAATTTAAATTTTAAATAGGTAAAGTACGATCTTACTTGCTTCTATTTTAAATATCATTCATTTAAAAATATAATAAATAAATAAGTATTTTTAATTTAGTTCATTCATTTTATGAGTCAGATTTTGTGATTGGTAGATATGATTAGAGTTATGTCTAATCTAATATTGTTACTCTTAATTATTATTATCATTTATTCTCTCACTTAAATTTCTAATATGAAAAGATTGTGCCTCTGTCATAAAGCTATTTTTATGCTTGTTTTGATAGTTTCTTGAGTACTTCCTGAATACATATACAATAAATTTATATATAAAAATAGTGATAAGGTCAAGATTTTGTAGTGATAAGTAGATCATAAATTTAATTAAAATACAGTTAATATGAGTTTGCTTTAAAGTCTATTAAGAATGCTTATATTCCTCTTCATCTTCACTATCATAATCATAAACATACTACTTTGCTTTTGTTGATTAGTAGCAAGATATTCCACACTCATTCTTACTTTCAATAGCTTGAACTTCCTTTTGTTTTTGTGTCTTTTTGCTGTCAACTTGGCCACTTCTCGATTTTAGACTGCTATATCAGAGATGCTGCCTGGAACCTGAACTCCATTTTATTCACAGAAATTTAATAAAATTAGAGATGTTTAATAAATTAAAATTAACAAATTAAAATTTTCAAATTTTTAATGATCAGAGATTTAACTTTTTACTAATAGTTTTAATTTAATAAGAATTCTTAATTGGGATGTCTTAATTAATTTTAGGCATGTTTTTATTAATTTAAGACTGAGTTAATTTTAATTTATTAAACATCTCTAATTTTATTAAATTTCTGTGAATAAAATGGAGTACAGGTTCCAGGCAGCATCTCTGATATAGCAGTCTAAAATCGAGAAGTGGCCAAGTTTACAGCAAAAAAACACAAAAAACAGCAAAAGTTCAAGCTATTAAAAGTAAGAGTGAGTGTGGAATATCTTGCTAGAAATCAACAAAAGCAAGTAGTATGTTAATGATTATGATAGTGAAGATGAAGAGGAAATAAGCATTCTTAATAGACTTTAAATCAAACTCATATTAACTGTATTTTAATTAAATTTATGATCTACTTATCACTACAAAATCTAGACTTTAATATCTTATTTCTATCTTTTATATCAAAGGTTGAAGTCTAGGCTAAATATACCTGTGCTGCTTGAAAATTTATCTGATTATATGTTTATTGCTTATACTAAGAAGATCTGTAATTTTAATAAATGACAGAAATAATATATCTAAAATGCTAATACAATTGGAAATTATTCTATAATATTTTCATATTTAATTTTGTGAGACTGATACTTTTTGATGCTAAAGTTTTTCATTTTGATAGAACATATTATTCATCAATAGTTATTGAAGGTCGACGTTTTAATTGGGAATCAACTATTTAAGCTGATTCTTTTTAGTTTCTATAACTTTATTATCATTATTTTTATTGTAGTCGGTAGATAATCTTTGTGAAATTAGCTTATTGTTGAAGAGTTCTTGACTTTATTCACTCTAAAAATAGATTTTAATTAAAACTTTAATATGTTTATTGTCACTCTAAGGATCCAAATCATAAATATATTACATTATTAAGTAAAAATAGAAGAAACAGTTTTAAAAATATTATGTTTCTTGTCTTTCTTAATAATTTCCACTTTCATCATGTTATTATTACCATTTAAATGCTGACTTTAATTATTCACTTATTATAATAGCTTTAATTGACTCTCCTATTACTCCAATTCGTTAGTATTTTTATTATATTAAGTCTATCTAGAATCTCTCATGAAATTATAGTTTTCATTCAAATCTTTGTTTTAAGCTTCATTATTTTAATATATATTTTCCTGATTTAAGTTATAGTGAGTCTTATTCATGAATATTTAGTTTTAATCCGCGTCTAAGTCTTAAATCTGCGATGCATCTATTAAGTCTTTCCATTGATTAGAAATATTTAACTGCTTTAAGCACCTTAGCTAATTTGCTATTCCTAAGTTGTATCTTATATTTAAAGTTGCTGTTCCTTTTACTGAACAATAAGTCTATTCTTATTTGGACTGCCGAGTTTTCTTATATTTTTATAGGGTGATTGATGGGTCTACTTATCTTCATACTATTTATCAGTTTATTTAATGTCAACCTTAATCTATTAGCTAATTTATTAATCAATTTAGGTATTGTTACTACTCTATTTGTTGAATATTACTATACACATGAGCGAATTGCAAGATCTTTAAGTGTTCTCTTTGACTTTTATCATTTGACTTGTTGGCTTTAATATTTTATTCAATTTTAAACCCCTTGTTAGTTTATAAAGGACTGTCAATATTATGCTGAGAATTCAACTGCTTTTTTTGAATACTTAATGTATCTTAACTCTTATTCATAAGTCTCCGATATGGAGAACTTTCAGCTTTTATAAGTTAAGCATTATTATTAATTTTCTGCAACACACTTAAATAAGTGGTTAAATTTGTAGTAGGTATGTTTTAAGTATTATACAGTAAATTATTAGAGTTTCTGGTTTGATTTTAAGAGGAGAGATTATTAGAGTGTTACTTTATTCTCACTAATTAAACTCTGGTGAGATGAAAATTTGTCAGAGTTTTATTTAATTTAATGTTGTCATTTCTGGAGTTTAATTACTAGAAATTCAATTCATCGAATTATCTTATGCTTATTAAATATTGCTTTATAAAGGGTCTGGTTAAGTACTTTATTCTTTGCTTTAAACGTTTTATAAAGTCTATTAGAAACCTTTTTTTATCCCGATAACTTGGAAATTATATATCCTATTAATTTCCATGATAACTTATCTCTCTTTGATTTGTTTATACTAGTCAGTTCTATAATCATAAAATAAACATTTTATTATTAAATTCATGTATTTTATTTGTAAACTCTATCAGGAGTTACTTTTTAGAATTGAAAAAGCGATCTTTTATGACTTTATCCAGTTTCAAGCAAATATCTTAAAATTAGAAGTGGGCTCCAGTCTCCTCGTCAAACTGCCTTTACTTAAAAGGTTTCTAAAAGTCAAAATCCGTTTGATTAAACTTCTAAATATTCTATATTCTTTAACTCAACAGCAGAGATTTAATTCCTTCTTATTACGTGGTTTAACTTTATAATTCTTTCAAATTTGTTATTTAATCATTATAAAAGGGATATGCATAAGTATAAATTGGATTTATCTAAAAAACGCAAAAAATAATCAATTATTTTGACTAAAAAGATTTTTAATTTACAACAAACGTTTAAACTAACTAATATTATGATTATTTTCTCTTGTTTCTTGAAATAAAGATAAGTCCTACTGGTTTTCTTGAATTTTAGCAACTTTAAATTAATTATTTTGAATTTATATACATTGATTCTCTGTTAGATTTATAGAATTAATTTGTCATGAAGGATCTTGTTAGATATTTATAATTACATATTATAATAATATTGTAGGAATACATTTGAATTAGATATTTTTATCTACTTCCATGATTTACAGTAGATATTTTAATATATAAATTAATAATAATATTAATTATAGCTTTAAATTTTAATGGAATCTTTAGAAAATAAATAATAAACCAATAATTAGTTACCATAACTCTAGTAATTCATAAAATACTTTGTGCTCTTTCACTTTGTAGCTGGTTCACTACCAAAATCTTAATTAAAATAATAAAAGCTTTTTAGTTTAGCCTAAAATACTTAGAAAACCACTAAATAATTGTTAAAATAGTTAAAGATAAATGAAATCTAAATGAGTTCAATTGATTTAATACAAAAGATTATTGGCTTTATTGAGAATTTAAATTTAAAAATTTTATATGAAAATTTATATTTTATATTATTAAAATAAAATTGAGGATTCTGGGCTTGTAAACACAGGTGTAGGATCTCATTTAAACATAAATAAGCAAGCTAAGATGGATGCTTCTCTTTTAAGTTTTAATGGCAATACCTCAAGTATATTATAAGCATCAGTTACAGGGGTTGATTGTACAAATAATCCCATAAAGATATGCAAAGAAATGATTAATCTATAAGAATTGCAATTCAAATCGTTGATTTAGAACGAAATTCATGCACCTAAGTAAGCAAAGAAAATATAAATTGAGTTTACAATATTGTTTATGACATATAGTTTTATAGCTTGGAATGACTAATAGAGAGATAAATTTAAAGCGAAAAAGGGAGAATAGGAATTTGATGAGAAAATTATGTATACGTAAAAGTAGCTCAAGAAACATCAATGATTAATTCAATCAAGAGAAAAAGACTCAAACATTAAAGGTAAAGTTGCAATTGATTAGAAATTAGTTCAAGATACTATTGGGGTTATTCTAATAGCAATTGATAGTAATAACGAAATAGAGTGCGTTATTGAGACATCTTCTGGAAGACCTTGGCTAAAAGAGGCTAGCAGAATTGGATCAGTAATAAATATATATTATATTCTTTAATACTTAACTAGGCATGTATAAGAGGAGCAGGTTTTGACATAAAGTGTAGTAATAAAAATAAGGAAATATATATGGCTTTATGCTCAGGTCACAGAGAAAACATAATATAAAATCAGGTATCAAATAATGCAGTGAATCAATTAAAGAAGTAAGGCTTTTTAAAAGAGTAGAAATTTTTAGAAAAATACTGGATTTATACAAACTAATTAAACGAAAATATTAGCAGCTAGGCTTTTGATATGGGATTAATTGGGATAATATATGATAAACAGAAATAAAATGTTAATGTTAATATTCTTCAAACAAGTGAAGCATTTCTTGTTGGTCATTTCAAGTCAGGCTAGAAAAAGTTAATCTTTGATTTTAATTATAAAGAATAGACGAGTCCTTATAAGACTTCAGGTTTTAGTATTTAATTTGGATAATTTTCAAATTAATTTTATTATTTATAAGTTATTTATGTAATTACATTTAAATTCAGTGATTTATTCTTTATTTTAATAATTCTTAACAATTTAACATTTGTTAAAATAAAAATGAGTCAGCCACCACCTTAGCAAACATCGGGAAGTAACAGTAATTAGCAGTTTATAACACATTCATAAACTATGCCCTCCTAACCCTCCAATAATACCCTCCCTTAAGCTCATGGTTAAAACGTCAACAATACTTAAAACTTACAAACTTAGCATACAATAAGCGGGGTCACAGGACAATTTCCCTTAAACTTGAAAAATAAGAAATACTCAGTTGATGCCAGAGATAAAACAGCTTTGCAAATAAAAACAAATAATTCAAATCGAACCAATGAAGACGATAAATCTCAATAGCCCTCTGCCACATCGGAGAGCAGGAATTTGCATTTAAATTTGCAGACGAATAGTTCAGGTTAAAATAGCAATCAATAATTGGTTCAAGCCGCTTCAGCCTTATTAAGACAAGGAACCATGGTTGGCAATTCGAAAATTATAAAACATCAGAGTCATAAGATAACATAAAATTATATGAGCATTTGTTAATTTTTTATATATAAAAAATTCAAAAGCTATAAATTGAGAGAATCACAGAGGCAGGAAAGGACACAGAAAAGATGCGCAAAGTCAGGGAAATAAAGCAAAAATTTACAGTCACTCCAAAAACTCCAATGTATATGAAGGGAAGAATTAAAACCTTTAATAATACAAAAAGTCATAAAATTACTAAATAAAAAGAGAACAAATTCTAAATTTTTAAAGTAAATTTTTTTTTCAATTTCATACTAATCAAGTATATTTCAAAATTCTTCATTTATTTCTCACATAACTTTGAGTTAATTGTAAGTTTGAGAGTTTTAATGGACATGGTGAAATAAAGAGCGAGATAAGCTCCTGAAAAAGAACAAGAAACCGAAAAATAATAATAAAATTAGTAAAATTAGAAGCACGGATCTCATTTGGGCAATATCCCCAGGTAAGGTGGAAACTTTCAAAAATATCTCAATTTTTAATATAATATCTTATAACGTAATGATCACTTAACTCTCCAGTTAAAGATAGTCAAATTACATAAATTAAGATAGTCTTTCCAGAATTTTAGAATCAGAGAATAAAGACCAATCGGATTCGAGTGACAATGAAAGCGAGCAAAGCTTCATAGAGCCAGAATTTGATATGAATAATGTAAGATTTACAATTGTCATTAAATATACCATGTATTATAGTTAGTAGAAGAAAAGAATTTTCTTAAAATTCCGAAGAAGCAGTTACTTATCTTAAGACTTTTGATGCTTTGAGATAATAGCTTGATATATAAAACTAAAAATAAATTGCTAAAAATGAATTAAAATATAGATTTTAATATAAACCCTATTTAGTTGGAAGGTTATATTCTGACATAATTAAAAAGTTATATTTTAATATTTTAAGTATTAATTATTACTAATATATGTTGAGCGACGAGGAACACAAAACTACGACTTTGTCATCTTGAATGCAAATGATGAAGCAAAATTTGGAAAATTCTAAAACACATATTGAGCTATACTCATTCATCTGAAAAGAATAATGTTCATGCACACTTTGACAATCATTGACTTCCATGCCGAATGAAAATTTTACTTCTTCCAGTACAAAGCAGTCTACTTCCCAGATCCACAAAGACATAAAATCAGGATGATAAAAATCCATATAGAATTAGCGCTAAATCTAAAAAAATTCCTAGGGTGCCATAATTAGCTTCCTGAACCAAAATTTGTGGAAAAAACCAAGTTACTAAGCTAATAAAGAATAATGTTCTATTTCTTTCTAGAGTTAGACAAATTTCAAGAAGATTTCTTGAAATGCAACGTCATCACAATAGAGTAAAGTTTGTAGAAGTACTAGTCCAGGACGACTCTTAAAAGTTTAACTGGTTTTGAAAACAATGAATGCAATCAGGAGTACCAAAAAAAAGTAGGGTAGGTAAATAATTCTAAAAATCCTAATGCCATCTTTAATAATTTATGGCCCTATTTATTATACATATATTAGTAATAATTAATACTGATTATTATATATTAGAGATTTCTAATTAAATTTTGATCTCTTTTTTTAATTTCCTTTGCCTTAAGCGATTCACTACCACTACTAATATTTTATTTAAACAATCAAGAATTATATTAATTTTTTTATAGCATTTAAAATGATTATAGAGTAAATTTTATATACTACGAATATACTTTTATCTACAGATTATAAGATTTTTATGGGTTTAAATTCTGAATAAGATTCAAATAAAAAGAATGCTGCAAATATTGAAAGTTTAATTCATAAAAAGAATTCTTACCTCTTCAGAAGAGGAGAGAAGGGAGAATTCGCCTATTTAATCATGCACGGCTAGGTAGGTTTCTTAACTTTAAGTATAAATTCTTGGCATGGTCAAACTCCCAGAGAAAACATAAAAAAAAGAAATGGAGACATGCCAGTATATGAGGTATACAGATACGGGGAGCGATGGCATGTTTACGGTTGAATGCGAAAATGCAGTTGTAACATTTCCTAAAGGGAAACTATTCGGAGAAATAGCATTGTTAGATCCAAATAAGGCTGCAAGAATGCTCTCTGCTTTGACTAAAACTGACAGTATTTTACTTGTTCTTAACTAGGAAGCATTTGATATTATAATCAAGGAAAAAATTAAGAAGGATAGAGAAGAGATGGGCAAATTTGTATGCTCTTCTATGCCAAAATTAAAGGAGAATACTGGTCTACCTGCTGTTGTCTCAAATGTTAATATAGTCTTCGAACCATTTTAAATTGATAGCTTTATATTTTATACATCTTCATTTTTAAAGGATTAATGGGTGCTTATGGAAGATTAAAAAAGTGAGAAAATTCACATTATTAAATCAGGCCACTGTGGCTTATACAAAAACATCGAAATTGTTGACGAAATCGGTTAAAAAATAATGAAACAAAGGAAAATCATGGATCTTGAGGTCGGAAAAAAGCTTCACTTGTTTCAATGTACCAAATACTTATTCTGTCAAGGTTGAATTTCCAAAGTTAGAATTGCTGTCGATCAATTAAGGTGAATTTGGTAAAATGTACAAAAGAATGCTGCCAGCACTCCAAAGGTATTTCTATAAGAGATAGTGTTTGATTCAAGAAATCATTTATAATTATAATGATCAGCAAGTCGATATTATAAATCATTTTTATTCCACTGTGGAAAAAGGGACAATTAGTGTGTACTTGATTCGAGAACTGAAAATGCAATTAGATCATGCTAATTAAAACATGAACAAAAAGCTTTATATTAATAAATATATCTGAATTGTAAAAGAAGATATATTTTACAAGTTATTTAATTTCTCTTAATTTCATATATAAAATTGGTTTATCAATATTGTTAATATAATATTTATATATATAAAATTTAAGTGTTTTAATATAAAATCTTTTTATTTTAATCATGTTATTTATAAGCTGAATAGACATTATTTGCGGAAAGAATTCTAAAATAACGGAGTGAAAAGACCTTTCACTTAAAATGAGCAAGAAGATATCCAAGATTACAAAAACTTAATGGGAGGCCAGTAGCCAATGAGTACACAAAATAAAAATACAAGAATCGAGTAAGTTTTAAATACTATCGAATACTTAAACAGTCAAATGAACAAACAGGTGGAACAAGAGAACAAAGAACCAGTCTAGAATAAACTTTTAGCAATTTAAGCTTATCATACTTTTGATGGCAGATATTAAAGTGGTAAACCTAGAGATTTGGCAATGATAGTTGGCTAATACAAATCAGAGTTTGATATGACTAAATTCTATATTACAGATGGTTAGAGCACTCAGGGTTAAACTGATTTCCAAAATAGTTTCTTTGTTAAGAGATCATAGCCAAGTATTTAAGCTAATAATACTACAACTACAGTTGCATTTTTAAACTCTCGACTAAGGCCTCACTCAGCAGCTTATTAAGAGCCTTTAAGAAATCAACTTAAAATCATGACTGATATGTCTCCAATGGAGAAAAATCAGCACTCTCCATTAAAAAGAAGATAGCAAACTCCAAGTCAAGGCATTAAATCTGATATGATAATGACAGCTACTTCAACTTCTTCAAGCAACCATAAAGTTACCGCATTAATGAGAGTTCAATCAGCAAGTCGCTTTTAATCTAATTAACACATGCAAAGAGTGTCGATAGCTTCAAGTTTACAGTTGAGAATGCAGTAAAGTTAAGAATCTCTCTCTGGTCCTTCTATGGTTCCAAGTTTAAATGTTCCAAATTCTGCTTTAAATCAACACAAAGGTACTTTCATTTCAACTCCTACCTCTTTTTCTTCTCTACCTTTTTCTGCAGTGGGCAACACTCTTCCTCTCAGAGGTAACTTGAACTCTTAAAATAAAGAGAGCATAATTAGTAATGGGAAGTCAATTGGTGCAGGTAGCTATGGGGTTATAGGCAATCCAATCTCATATTAAAGTCATATGAATAATGCTAACATTAATTAAAAACGAATGCTGAACCATCCCAATCATCACAGCAGTGGAAATCTGCTGTTTCAAAATAGTCAAATATAAACTTAAATTGTAAATAATGCATCAAGATAGTAACACTAAGAAAGATAAGCTGAAAAGTGTTTGATTTTCAATTTTTTATATAAATTGCCTTTTAAATTTAAGCTAGTTAGAGCTATGGTTTTCCTCCAAAATATCAACCTAGTTAAAAATTATAATCTGATAAATTAGAACAATAATGAATTTATTTAAAATAAGAAATATTTTTTCGTTAACTTTAGTATGATTACCAATTCTTTATCAATTTTATGTTTCTTTAAGTGATTAACAATAACTTAAGTAATTCAAAACATATTATAATTAATTCACAAGATTAAAATATGAAACATATCAATCTACTTAGTATATTACTATTGTCTACTACAATTGAGAGATTCAGCAGGGCTTAAATCTTAGGGAAAACGAAAAGCATAGATAAATAATAAAGAAGTCTAGTTTAAGATGATGAATAAATTATTAATGATACAGTGAAACTTTCTTAATAGGATCATCTGAAGAGATATATTGGTAGTAGTAATTTAGACCAGGAGGGTTTGAATTTACTTAACAAATATATGGAAAATATTCTTTGTCATATCACTTCATGAATTTAATTATTTTAGAAAATATATCTATGGAGATCAGTAACATGATAATCAAT
Source organism: Oxytricha trifallax (assembly GCA_000711775.1). NCBI lineage: Eukaryota > Ciliophora > Spirotrichea > Sporadotrichida > Oxytrichidae > Oxytricha > Oxytricha trifallax. Next base: position 44,147 of record ARYC01006342.1, read on the forward strand.
AATCTATGCAGAATGACAAAATTTAGAATGAAGATATCGATGATAAATTACCAGATCAGAAGAGTGTAAAAAGTAAAAATAAAAATTATATATCGTTACGTTTGTATATTATTAGAGTTACTCTTCATCGAGAAGAAACATGAAAGCTACAAAAAACCCCAAAACATCTTAGGTTCAAGAATAGGGTAGCTTAAGCAATATATCTGAATCACCAAAAACTGCTCAAAAATAGTAATTGCCTGAGACATAAGTTGTTGAAGATATCTATATTCATATGGTAGTCACTCCCATTAAGATGTGGGCTAGAATCTTAAAATTATAATAAATCAATACTAATAATAGATTCAAAATTTAATATCTAAGTTTAGTCCTGAGTACTATTATTCACAGAAAGTTAAAAGAATCTTAGATTCACTTATGGTCGCTTTGAAATAAAATGAGACTCGTAAATTCACATATGCAGAGATATATTACTTTATAAAATGGTGAAAATGGTGGAAGAACCAGGACGTTACTACTAAAAATTTCGTTAGAAAACTGATAAAAGATGGTAGTTGGGAATTCTTAAATGGTGGATGGGTAGTAAGTGATGAAGCCTGCCCAACTTTTGAAGATTTCCAGTTAAACATTATGATTGGGAATGCTTTCTTAAAAAGAGAATTTGGCATAGTGCCAGATTTTGCTTGGTATTGCGATCCATTTGGTCACTCTGCTGTAACTCCAGAGCTTTTTTATTAAATGGGTTATAAAGGTTTATTCTTTGCAAGAGTTGACGATGATGAAGAATTATAGGAAAAACCACTAGGAAATGGAGTTTATTTGGAAACCTAAATTTTAGACTGCAGCTGGCTAAGTTTAGTCTAAATCCGAACTCTTCACTCATGTTATGCATTTCAACTATCAAGGAGGATGCGATATTGAAATATGGACTTATAATACTGACCGAGCTTCTCAAACTTCAATTTATAGAAACTAACTGGAGCATATAATTTCCTCCCCAAATATATAAAGGTCATATTTGCTTTTACATTTATTGTAAAACAAACAAGAAAAGAATGATTAATTGTGTGAAATAATATGCTGAGCATTATAAAACCAATCACATTCTCTTAACAATGGGAGTTGATTTTGCTTACTTAAATGCAGATATTACCTATGAATTTATCGAGGTCATCTCAAGAATCTTAAGTGAGGATAACGCTTAGGGCAGTTAAAAATTAATATTCTAGCCAAGCACTGTGAAAGAATACTATGGAGCCATAATGATAAAGTAGTAAGAGATGCAATTTGAGTGGCCAACATAATCGGATGATTTCTTTCCTTATAATGGCAACTTTTAACAACATCTCTGGACTGGATATTTTACAAGTAGACCATACTTTAAAAAATAGATTAAAGATTTCTCCAGTTTAGCTTACTCAAGCTCTACTTTTTATGCCTTGCAAAACTTTAAAGAGTTAATTTAAAAAAAATTACATTTTGAATATATCATTTTTATTTAAATTTTTTTGAATGACAACTCTGGAGTTTAACTTCCAAAAAAACTTGCATTCAAACATAACACCAATTGAGAACATGACCGCTTAACTTTTAAAAAACTTGGCTATAATGCAGCATCATGATACTATAACTGGTACCTCACCAACGTCAGTGATTTAAAATCATGTTTTAAAATTAGAAAATAAACAATATAATAACACGATTGTAACTTTAGAACTTGATTTAGAGCTTAGTTATCAAGGATGGTATAAATATGATTAATTTAGAGTAATGCTATTAGTAAATTCATTAAAGATTGCTCTGTCCTGCTAATTAATTAGGTGAAGAGCAGACTTTTTAAATTAAAAAACTTATTATATTTAAAGTTTTTTATTTACTTTTGTGGTCTATAATCCAAGTGTCTTTGATAGAAATCTGATAAAGCTTTAATTCCTCACATCAAATTTATTAATTAACTGAATATTTAAATTTTATTTGAAGGTATCCGCCTGGCAATCTAAAACCTAATCTTTCGAAAGTCTAGACTCTTAAAGCGAGATAATGTGCACTAAAAATCCTCAAGGAAAAAGAGAATGCGATTTAATTATCAATTATCCCGTTCCTTACTTGAAATTTTAAATTTTTAAGGTCACTAACTTGGATAAAGCCAATGTAAGTTCTACAAATGACACTAGTGTAATTGAAATTAAGCCCTATAAATTACCAGGAAATGATTCAAAGCCAGATGAACTAATTTAATATAACTTTTAATTCATTTACAACCTCAATATGTATGCAATAAGACTCTTTATATTGAAAACCAAAATCTGAGACTCCATGTAGTCAGCTGCAATCAAAACCCCAAAAGCTCTTAAGCAGTTTGATTGAGTTTTTGATTGATAAAAGCAGACTATTAGTGCATACTTTATTAGGCTTTTAATAATAATAATAATAAGATCACATTGAGGTCTCTGGGGACCCCCGATCTAGTATTTTTTTAATATATATAAGGGACAAGCCCTTTCAATAGTTATGGAGTCTTTACTTGTTTGCAGGAAAGTTCATCCTTTAAATTAGACCGTAAGTTGCCTATTTGTCATCAACTGTGCCTGCTCTTCTTATTCTTCACTTTCTCTTCTTCTTCTTGATGAATTTGGTTTTCTCATGTTTGATGTGTTGTTCATCTTTTAGGATCGCTTTTTCTTTCTAATCTTGGATCTATAAGTTTTCCAAGTCTATATTTAGCTATCTGAAGTTTTTGAGCCTCTGCACATTTCTAACTGTACAACTATAATTCTAGTCGTGGCATTTATATCCTCTTTAGATAAGAAATCCTAGGTTTCCAAATTTATTATATTAATTTTGTGATTGTAATTCAATCATTAGGTCTAGTTATAATATTTCCTTGTTAATATTTATATCTTTGGTTCTGATCAGGTTTGGGGTTTTTCCCTATTTTCTGATATCAACAGAAAATTTTTCTGATGTTTTGAGCAAGTATGGAGACGCTTAAATGGGAGCTTCTTGTTTGTCTTTGATGAGTTCATTCTCTGACTGAAGCGTGTTAGGGTTATTGTGGGGTTCTTCTTCTATTGTTTGAGAAGACTATACTATATTTTAGGTTTGGTCAAAAAGTTTATTCTCGAAAATACGTGTCACTTTATCTTCCCTATTTAGTACCCTAAGTGCGTCATTACCTTGACTTCCTATTTATTCCTATTTGATAGTAGATTTTTTGTCAAATAGATTTTATTAGAAGATGGGGTTTTGTTGGAGGGGTCTCTGGGTTTTGTGGATGCTAAATTGTTGGGTTAATGAGCAATTTGGTTTGAAAAGATCATTCCATGTTGGTGGTGTTTATTTAGGCTTTGCGGTTGGTTTTCCCCAGATGTCTAGAGTTGGTAAGTTTGTATTTGAACTATTGAACAAATTTATCTAGTTACATCCTTGAGTATTGTTAAATAAATTGCTACTCTATGTATTCCTCTTAGAGTCTTAGTTGAATAGTTTATTGTTTAAGTCACTATTAAATAGTGAGTTTTAACTAAGGGTATAGCCAAATATGGCCTGACTCTTTGTCTTGCTTGCTTGTTCTGAAGTTTCTATGTTGTGAGGGCTCTATAGTGAAGTTTGGGGACTGTTAGCTCTTTATTCCTTGAGCTTTCTTTTTCTGATTTTTGCCTCTACTTCTTCCTTGAATCTCATTGAGTAAAAGTCAGTGTTACTCGGCTCGTCTATTGCTAGTGCTAGAAGATTGGCTTGGTGGTGGTTGAGGTCTATATACTCAAGAGTCCCTATATAGCGAAGTCCGCTAATCTTTCTTGTTGCTTATCGTTAAAGTAAGCAATAAGGTCAGCTCCGTCTTCTATGGACGGAGATGAGCAGGCATTTTGGTCGACTTATCAAACTCTCTACTTTTGTGGTCTATGTGGATCATAGGTGATCCTATTACTTGGCTTAGAGTTCCACATTCGGAGAGGTGCGACCTATTTATTAACTTTTTAATTTAAAAGTTCTACTAAGAATAGGCTTTTAATAATAATAATAATTATTAATAATAATAATAATTAGATCACTTTGAGGTCGTCTCTGGGGACCCCCGATCTCGTTTGCTTTTTAGTGCAAATAAGGGACTAGCCCTGTCATTTAGTTGGAGATTCTCTCCTGTATACTGAGTTTCATCTTCTTCTGTTGTTTCTTCTTTTTCCTCCCTTGTTCTTTCCTTTTCCTCTTGTGTTTCTCTTGCTTCCTCTCTTTTTACCTCTCTTGGGTCCAGAGCGTAAAATCTGGACTGTATCTCCCATGTCTTTGAATTTGAAAAAGGTGTCAAAGTGTTTGATTTTGATTGAGAATTTGAGTTGCTTGGCGGCAATGAGTTCTTTACATCTGGTGGTGATTAGTTGGACAAAGTCACTTTTCATAAAGTATGTGTGCTTTTGGAGGCATTTGACATAGATTTCTACTTTGTTGATGTGGTCATGGTAGTCTGCCGAAATTGAGACACAGCTATGTTCATTGGCTGTGACGTTCTTTATAAGAACTGTCGTTAAAAGTTGGATGAACCTTACTATTGTGAGGCTTGTCTCCTCCATTGAGTTCATTGATCTTAGCTTTAAGTTCATCATCGCTTTTATTTAGCCATTCAAGTAAGGTACCTTTTGTTAGGTCTCCAAACATTGCATTAGTAGCTTAGGCGAGCTTTTTGATTTGTTTGTAGATGTCTGTGTTGATTGAGTTCAACCAGATTGAAATGCATGATTCTCTTGTGTCAAATCTATTGATTAGTTCGGCTTTAGTTATGGTCTGCATATCTTTAGTTGTATTGTCTTATTAATTATAAGTTAAGTTTTAATCGTTACTATTTAATAGTAATTATTAAGGCAATCCTTTAATTATTAGTTTTCTATTTAGTACCCCCTGTTACCAATGAAGTATTTCACACCTGCTTCATCACAAAGTTTTCGGTAGTGATTCCTGATTCCTTCTGATAGTTCAGAATAGCTATCTATATAGTAGGTATGTTGACTGGAGTCGTCTTATTCAGACTGGTCTTTGTCGTAGGCGTCGTATTCTTGTACTTCCTCGACTGAGCTCTTTTCCTGATCTTCAGAGTAGATTACTTTTTTTGTTATAAGTCTACTGTTTCTGTTATTATCATTCAGGTTGTTTTCGTACTCTCTGAATTATTTTTCAAATTCATCGAGCTCTTTTTGGTGTTAAGCATCTCTGATCAAATAACGATCTGAAGGTGGAGGAGGGGGTATGGCTTATTCTTCTTACAGATGGGGAGAGCTGATGTTGATGTCTAAGATCGTTCGTTTTATGTTTAAGGTTTAATGAACTTGTTGTTGATTGATACTAGTCTTAACATTTGGAATAGTTATTGGGTCCATAGTTGGACTTGGTCGTCTTTATTTTCCGTGACGTATTGGAGTTTGATCAGGTGTATTTCGAACTGATTTAGAGTATTGAAGCCTTTTCTGACTAATTTTCTGGATATGAATGTTAATATCTCCAGTATGTGTAGCCCCCATTGTTCTCTGTTAATTTTTATGATATCGATTGTATATTATGCTAGGTGATGAAGTTGGTTGTTTTCAATGTCACCTTAGATGATATCTCTTTATAGTTTGCTCAGTATACCCATTCTGTGTTTCTAATTTAATAATTTGATAAATATAATTAGGCTTTTAATAGGGTTTATGAAGGGGTTTAATGTTTAAATATAAGTAATTTAAGTGAGTATAACAAGCGAGTTTTTATAATATTTTACACAAACATAAGCTAAGAGTCATGCAGCAGTTCTCTGAATTTTATCTTTCTAAGTAGTAGTTTGATTTTTTTTATTGTTTGTAAATTCTCTTAGCTTGGCTTGATAATAGTTGAGTATGCAAGTTCTCTGAGACCTACATTTATTTAATTTTTTTCGAGATATGGTTTGATTCTCTACTTAGAATCTCTCTCACCCCTGCAGCTAAAGTAATCGTTTCTTGGCATGTCTCTCTCTATTATTATTATTACTGCTAGAGCCCAGATATCCCATTAAGTGTCAACATCTCTCCAATCCTCTCTCTCTGGGAAATATCCAGGAGTGCCGTATACATTTCCTTATGCAGAGGCTTGCACTCTTTGAGCTCTTTTGATGTCAATAATATAAACTCTAAGAGGCTAAAAGTTCATCATGATGTTCTATGGCTTTAAGTCTCTATGAACATAACATAGCTTGTAAAGCTCTTCAATCCCTTCAACTATCTGCTATACTATCTAGCTAATTTATCTCTGACATCTATTGTCAGATAAGAATTCTCTGTAAGTCATTTCTAATAAAGGAAAGCCTGAAGGCTACATGATCTTTACCAAGTAAAATAGCATCAAGCTAGATGATATGCCTGCACTCATTTAACTTTACCTTTTAAACAGCATAATACTCATTAGCAAACTCCATTTGGAACTTGCCATCAGCAAGGAAGTAATTGAAAGGATATATCTTGTAGGCATATTAGTCATCAGTAATAACTCTCTTCTCTATTTTATCTTCAAGAGTGAGGTAGCTTTCTAGGCAAGAATCTAAGTCAATAATTTTTTAATATGGGAATCTTCATTGCCTCTATTTTAACCATGATTTTATTGATCTCAGAGACTGGAAAGTTCTTGACTGCTTTCTTCAATTTAACTTACTTCTAGACTTCAACTGTAAGAGACTCCACTGGATTTCTTTAACTTCTTTTTTATAAGAATCTATATCATGTAGGTTCATGAATAAAGACAAAACTTTGAATGTGCTTTTTCTTTAACTGACTTTGAGTTCTCTAGTATGAGAATATGGCTTCTAAAAGAACTCACAGATATACTTCCCATCTTTCTTTTAATGCTTGAGATATAACCTTGACATATCGTTGTGTGTATCTCTCAAGTGTCTCTTATAAGT
>ARYC01006343.1:0-11362 GCA_000711775.1 Oxytricha trifallax
ATGTAAATTCAGTATAACTGTACCATCAAAAAAATAATCAATATTTAATTTAATATTTGCTTGATTATGATATTATATGCTTTTTTACAGAATTTATAGTCTTTTAATTGATCCTATTTTTAAGTTATAGAATTAAAGCTAAAATAAAATTGAATTATTTTTTATTTTGATTAAAATTGATATTTTAAAAAAATTGATATTTTAAAAATTTAATTTTAATGGGAATATATATATAGTAACTTCTAAACTTTAAAATTGTAATAATTTCTTATTGAATTTTTTTTAAAATTATTTAAATAATCTTCTTAATCCATTAATACATAAAAATAAAAATAATTTTCAGCAGTCTGAGGTATATATAGTTTATTAATATAAAATTTTAAAGTTAATAAATATGATTTATTTTTTAATTTTTAAATGTATACCGACTAATATCTAATGATGCTTAGTAAATGCGTGTCTCAAAAGATTTCGAAAGCGGATTTCAAAGTGGTCAGTCAACCACTGAAAACACTCCAGGTTCTCTCTTATATTCAAAGAACACCTTTATTTACATATCCTTTTAATCAATAAATTAGCATGTTTAATTTAACTATAATTTTGAAAATTATTAATATTTAACAACCTAAATTAATTCAGGGGAAAATAGATCGTCATCAATTAATTCAAATATAAATCAGCAATTGCAAAAAAATCTCTGTAATAAACAAACTAGCAAATCAAAACTAAATTTTGGTTTGAATTTTTTTAATTTTAAATATAAAATTGTAAAATGATTTAGCCAAAAATAAATTAAACAACCCTCTAAATATCAAATAGTAAAATGCAAAATTATATTAAACTCCTTAAATTAATAAAAACAATCAAAAACATTTGTAATTAGTGTAACTTCCTTTTTAATACACATCCATCGTAATTACACCCACTAATTAGACAAAGAACTAATAATCTAACTTTCTAAAAATAATTGTTAAAATATATATAAAAAGTTTGCACTGATTGTTATTTGAAAGATTATTTAACATTTTAAAATTATGAAACTTTATAAAGTAAATTATACCACAATTTTTAATTTATTTGTCGAGAATATTTTAAATCTCATTTTGTAATCAGAATAATAAAGTGAAGTTAATTAAAAAAATTTGAGGGAAAGTTTGCAGCTCATTCTTATGATAAAAATTTTTAAGGAATTTTTTTAAATATTTTTAAAAATATTGTTTGCTCTTGTTATAATGTTTTCTTTGACAGCCAAAGACACTTACGTGTCCTCCAGTACTTATGATTCGAGTAATTTAATACATAGTTTACAAAGTTTTACTAAATCTACTTCATAACAACTCGTATTTCCTATTTAAAACATCTTAATTTGATAGAGAATCATATTCATGGTGAATTCATTAAAATATTAATTAATTTAATTCAATTTATTAATAAACCACTATTGTTATTTTTAATTTTGAAAAACTTAAAATGTTTTTAATATACATTAAATCAAAATTATACATGTGTTTTAATGTATAATTCATATAAAATATAGATAAAATTTCACACGCCAGAAAACTTTCCTCAGAAACTTTATGTTTTATATAATGGCAACGCGAATTTGTTTTAATAAATATTAATTTATATTAATTGTTTAAATTATTGACTTCCAAATGATTGATATGTCTCCATTATTATAATATTTGCATAATTTTTGAATATAAACTTGGATTTTGGAGATAAAGCTTCTAAAAATAAGAATATGAGATAGTAATAGATCTATATATTTTACTATATAATATTCAAAGTTTTAAAAATAAAAATGAGATTGGGCTCATGCTAGCAACAGGCTAGAAATTAAATTGAATTGAGCGGTTGTAAGACACCATCAATAAGAAAATTAAATATAAATAATAACATTTTGGCAGATCGTCTGAAAGGCCCAGATATTATGAATAAAAGTTTTATACTCAAATTAAATAATTCTATTCAAGACTTTAAAGAATTACTTTATAATTTTATATTTTACCTACTAAAATAATACTTCTCAAAAACACATAAGGAAAAGTTTATAAATTTAACAGAGCCCAGCAACAAATCTAGTCTAATAACAATTCGAATTAAAAAACTAGGATAATGAAAATTAATGGGTATTATTCATAAATATAAATCAAAAAATAATTAAATTTATTGCTGCTAAATTAAATTATAATTATTGATTTATTTATTTGTAAAATTGTAATATTCATTTTTTATATATCTAACTATTCACTTTAGCATCTTTAGTGAAGGAAGTTTTATATCAAATTATATTAAATAATTGATTGTAAATTTATATAAATTAAAAACTTTAAATTATGTCGAATTTATAGTAGAATAAGGATCACGGCAAGGATCACTAATTGAGGGATTTTCAAAAGGTTTATAAATTTAATTTACATTAATAATTAAATATTAGGTCGTAGATAAAAGAATAATTGAAAATTTTACGGGAACAAAGCCTTTAATATTTTAACAAGAAGTTGTTTTGGATTACCAACTGAGACCAATTTAAAAGTTCCATTTTATTAATGTATAAAAATATATTCAGATTGATTTATCAGACCAAATTAGAAAAATAGTATTCATAGACTCCTTACATGCAGAATGCAAAGAAGCTTAATATAGAATTTAAAAAATAAAGTTTATTATAGAATATTGATATTCTATATTTTTAGAAAATTTATTATTAACTGTAATTAATATTTACATAATATATAGAAATTATATTATTATAATCAGATACAAAATATTTCAAAGATTATTAATAGAAGCTTGCCAAAGTTCGTCATTAAAATAAATAATCAAAAATGATGATGGAAATTCCAAAAGAGTTCATTGATTATAGGTTAAATTATTAAACTCAGATAAAATTAAATGGTAATAACTAGGGTAATTTCTCATCTAAAAAATTAAATAATTAAACAAATTCAAAAAATGAAGGTGGCCAAATATAAATGACTTTGTCAAAGTAGATTATTTGTATAAATTTTGAAAATTAAAAATTTATATTAATTAAATTACTAAAAATATAAATATATATATCAAATAGTAGTCCTTAATTTAAAAAATACCTGCAAGCAAGATATCTCAGAAACTCTAGTAACTTATTGTATTAAATTAATTTTAATTATGCATATTTTTTTATTAAATTATTTTATCTATTTTGTGAATTTATTATTGACGATGGATCTACGACTAATAAATTGAGAGATTATGTATTATTTTGTTTTATTAAAATCTGATTGATATAAATAACGATTTGTCTATAAAAAAAGATTCTAAAATACGAGAGGATGATTCCTCAAAAAGATATACTCATTGTTAAATTTAAGAATCTGATAAGGAAGTCATAAGCTCCCCTTAATTATATAAATCTAAAGCCAACTTAAATAATAAAAAGTATATAAATACAAAATATAATGGTAAAGTTTATGATTAAAAAGAATTTATAAAAATAAGTTATAAATAATCAGCGGAAATCGAATATTGGTTCATTGTAAAATAACACAGAAAGTAAGGTTATGATTATAAATATTTCGGGGGGGAGGGAAGTTTCCTGCACTGTTTTTTTTATTTATGTTAAACTTAATAAATTTTACATAAATTAACAAATTTAATATTTTTATGACCCAATTAATATTAAGAGCACATTATTCATCATTGAAGTAGCTCAAGAAAATATAGTCTAATATTATATAGGCATGGTAAGAACAAGATACATTGAATCAGAATGACACTAACAATTGCATACAATATTTGGAATTACTATATTAAAGCAAAATAATATTTAAAAGAGAGAAGCTAAAAATATCAGATGAACAATTTCAGAGTTTTTGGAATCTGAAGAAAGATAATGACTATTGATTAATAAATTAAAGTATAATTATAACAATGAAATTAGTCCTGAAGTTGGATGATAGTTGTTATAAAGATTAATTTAATTAAAAAAAATAAAAAGATAAAAAATTAAAAAAAGTGCAGGAAACTTCCCTAAATTTTTTTTTTATCATAAACCAGTGCAGGAAACTTCCCCCCAAATTATTATTAAATTTATATAAAATGACTAAGCATGCGAGCTCAGTAATGATTTAGCAATCAAGTCATTTATATAATAATACAGATGTCTCGACCTTAGTAGGCATCAAGATTCCTTATATATCACATATTATGACTACTATCATAAAATTTAATTTAATTTAAATAAAATTTTAAAAAGGGTTTAAATATATATATATATAAATTAAGCTTTGCTATTTTTCAAAATCGATTTTTTATATCAATTTCGATTTTTATAATTATTTACAATAAGAATTTAACAGGTAAAGAATTAAATAGAAATAATAATTAGAGATAAAATTATTAAAACATTAAAAAGAGCAGATGGACTACAACCTGCATATCAAGTAATAGGAATCCAGGGAAAGCAAATGACTTTGACAATCTCCTCAACATTTTAATATTTTTTTAAATATTTTACATTTCAAACTGTGATAGTGTTTCTTCCAAGAGTGCTATATCAAGTTTCAGAGATATCAGTTCTTGCGAAGAAGATATAGAGTGAAGTATTTGTAACTGCAAACAATTTATTCATATTTTTATATAAATTTTAAACATGTAAATTACTTAAAAAAATGTTTTAAAACTAAATTAAAAATGAATTAATGCGAGAAAGAACATAATGTTAATTTCATCATTAAACTAGAAGTTTGAATAAAAATTATATAAACTAATGCAATATATTTATTTGCACAAGAAATATAGTAATACTATATTTTAAAATAAGAAATGAGTGGATGCTATAATTAGTACAGTATAATTTCACAATATAATAAATAATATATTAATTCAATTCATTTAATAATCATCTGAAATTTTCAAATAATTTTCCATAAAAAATAATCTATTATTATTAACACTATTCATCAATTTAGCATTAATTTGGAATGCATAAAGTTGTAAGAATATAAAATTTTCTATTAAAATATTTTATCAACACCAAAATAACGAGGAGGTGCAGCAGTGCATTGATTAAATCATCATAAATTATTGAAGGGAATTAAATTAATGTGCGTAAGAATTCAACATTATAATTCAAACCCATTTCTATAATCATTTAATAATAATATCTCTCTGAAACAAAATCATATAATTATTTAAATATTTACTTTGATACCAGAATTTAATTTTTTATTTATAAAGAAATATTTATGTATTTTTTCTCAATATATATTAATCAAATTTTATAATTTATATTTTCATATATAGTAACAATGTCCTGTTTCTCGTTTCATATTTCATTTTTATAATTTATTAATCTAATAAAACCAAATTTAATCAATAAAAATATTTACTTGAATTAATTAATTGATCTCGTGCCTGCCAAGTTTTAATACAAATAATACTGATAAGTTGAAAAAAATAACTTAGAAACAGCCTTTATAAAAACATCATTATAAATTATAGAAATATTTTATATTAAATTTAACCTATGGCAATGAAAATCGGGGTATTGACGTCCTGAACTCACAGCCGACACCACCAGCGCACAAATGACGCCTGCGCTCACAGATGACGTCAGGACTACACAGGTGACGTCTGTGGCTACAGATAACGTCACCAACTCACTTTTCAACCGAGAGCTCACTGATGACATCTTAGACTCACAACTTATAATATTTTGACTAATTTTTACTAAATATTAGTAATTAATAACACTCTCTTTTCTCATTTTTACAGTATAAAGTTTGCTTTATTATTATAAACATAATTATTATATTGCTTTAGAAATAAGATGGCGTCCAAGGAATCGTATAATAAAAAATTATATAAGAATACTATCCATTATTTTTACCATTAATTGACCATATTTATATTATTTTCAAATGTTCTTATTTATAATTGCATTAGTATTAAATAATAATCATTTCAGTAATTTTAATTTAATTCGAATATTTATAATCTTAAGAATAATATAAATTTTTTATATATAAATTTAAGTATTTTTCCAATATATAAACGTTAATATTATAATTGATATGAACTAACTTTATAAATATTAAGAATTTCCTTAACAATTTTTATTTTTCAGTTTTATAATTTTTGTAAAAAATCTTGCGTGAGAATCGATTATTAATAATATTATAAGGTTTCATTTCAAAAGTTTAATTTAAAGTAAATAAATTATAAATTCTATTATTATTATTATTATTATTATTATTATTATTATTATTATTATTAAATTTCTGCTCTGAATTAATTCGTAAGTTAATTTAAATATTCATGATATTGTGGTGCTTATCTTTTAAATACTCAAGTAACTCTTTTAAATTATAAAGAATTATTATGATTCAATGATTTTTATAAAATAAACTAAATATTAATGTTCAAATTAAATCATGATTTTGAATTTTTCTTCAACATTTAATGCTTAACATACTGTGGATATGTTCTTTTACATGAGCTTAACAATTGAAAATTGCCAAACTTACAGACTACTCTAGTCTTTAAAGTTTAAAATTTAATTTAAATATATAAATAATTAAATTATTCTCTATCAAATTTTTAATATTACTTTATTAAATATTTATTAGACAAGTTCTTAATAAACATTAAATTTAATATTTAGTTATATATTCCTATGAGAGTTTTGATCCCATTAAAATCATAAAAATTATTAGGAAGAGCTTTTGAATTTATGAATGAAAATGCAATATAGTTTTTTTATAAAAAAATTATAGAAATTAAATCGATTATTTTAAGAACATAAAATAATATTTAAAGAATATAAAATAAAATTTAACTGAAATAGTTAAGTATAGCTCATAGATAGCCTTAATTTTAAACTGTGTAAAAAAGATAAATGATTAATTTAACAATTTTGAATAGGAAAATGTCATACTCTTGCAATATCAGACAGCCACCACATAAGTGTTATTATTATTATTAATTTTATTTAATACTGTACGAAAATTGAATACTGTGGCTATAAGACAGGCGAGATTAGAGATATACAGATTTCAAACTATTGATTTTTGGATGAGTACCAATTTCATCATGTCGAAGCGGATAAGTGCTATTCATGATTAATTTTTAGTTAAAATTAATCAAAATATTATAATTGTGAGCTTATGACGTCATCTGTGAGCTCTTGACGATTTGTATGAGCCCTGTGCACTCGTGGCTTCGGCTATGAGCTAAGGACGTCAAAACCCGAAAATCGTACAAATTAAACCATAATAAATTGAACCTTCTCAAAAAATAAAACAGGATTTAACAGTTTGCTGTGGTGATTAAGTTTAAATAATAAATTCAACTTGGTCTATTTACCCATATATATTAATATTGAATGAATAATAGAAAAATAGTAGTAATCAATCATTTAAAATCAAATATTTTAATTAAATTTTAATTTTTTAAAAATTTTTCTTTTAGTTTTAATTCCAACTATTTTGAGAGCTTGTCATGTTTAGGAAAAAATCAGACAATCCTTGCTTTACTATTTTAAAAAAAAAATAATTATATGATTGAAAAGTTTGAATAATTATATATATATATATATATATATTTGCTTGGGAATAATATGGATTGCTTGGAAAAACTCCAATAATCTAACGACAAATAAAAAAAAGTATTTACAGTTCGATTATTTCCAGAGAATTTGCGAAAATAATAAATGATTAAAAACATAATTTGATCAATTAAACTCCATTTACGGCAAATAAAAGAAAGTTACTTTCAGATATCAAGCTTTTATTGTTTTCTTATAAATGTTTACATTTAACTTTTAAAATATTCAAAGCCCTTAGCTTCTGAGAAATTATAAATTAATTTTATATAAATAAAAAATTATTTATTCAATAAAATAGAGAAGTATTCGATGGGCTTTTCCTTATTAAATACTGAACCCTCTTCAATGAAAAGTTAACTGTCGTAATAATCGAAGATAATAAATACTCCTAATTCCAAAGCTGAAATTATACAACATCAATTTTCACAAAGTGGCATTAACTATTAATTATAAATATTATAATACTGAAAAATACATGAAAAATTAAACTATGTTTTAAATATTAAAACAATTTATATTAATATATTTGGATTAAGAATCTAACTGACTCTTTCCTGGATTCAATTTTAGATATTAATTTAGTGAGTAGTGGTGAGAATAGCTTTGAATAATAAAAATTCTCCACATAAATAATAACTTCTGATTTCATTTAATAAAAATTAATAAAAAGCAAATAATAATAATTATAAGAGAGGAAGTCATCTGCAGCAAATAAATAAAATAAATTTCACGAAGTCTAAAAAACTGCTCAAATATAAAAAATTTAATTAATATAAAACCGCGTAAGTCAATTAAGAATGAAGGTTGGGATAAGAATTATAAAATTAAAATTAAATATTATTGGTATAAATTAAATATATTTAGGCTAAAAAAAAATTTACGCAACTTGATTGGTTTAATTTATATAGACAATTATTCGAGCCAATTATTTTAATAATAAGCCAAAACTTTAATAATTTACGCCAATAATAATTTAATATAAATTTTACAATTGTGAATCCCAAATCATCATTCTAAGTTAACCGGGTTTTATAAAAATTCATTCTATAAAGAGCATAAAAAATTTTAAAATATTATTTAAATTAATATAATACTCAATAAAATTAGAATAAGCAACAACCAAGTGAGAGGACTTTGGATTAGAAAATGAAATAACTTTTAACTAATAGTGAAAAAAATAAGAACGAATCAGAAAATTAATATAAATAATTTAAAATTTATTATTGATAAATTTTAATTTATTTGGAGATTAGTCTAATTTTGTTAAAAACATTCTCGTATAGTACAAACTAGATAATTTATATTAATTTTTGGCATAAAAATAAAATAATATTAAAAAAATTATGTCAATTAACTTGCTATTGTGCTAATAAATTTGCACTCCAATAATAAATTTCATGAAAATTAAATTCTCCAGAAGAACCAGATAATATTTTCTTTGTTTTAATTAAACTTTTTACAATTAATTTTCTCCGATACACTATATAATCACATTTATTATAATAGTATAAAATCCATGGTTTTAAGGAGAAATTTAATCTAATTTTTATGACGAATCCTCTGACTAAGTTATTCTCGGTACTCCTCGTGTTATAAATTTATATTAAAATAAATTATATATAAAAATAATTATGTGTTGAATTTCAATATTGATATAAAAACTAAAATTAAGATAATAATGAGTCTGTATAGTATAAATTATTAAACATAAGTAAAAATGTTAATAAAATAATTTATAAATTGAATAGTGAAATAATGGAAAGCCATTGATTTCACATTTGGACTTATAAAAATAAAATATATAATTTGAATAATTGTAATAAGAACATAAAAATGGATGTAAATAACTATCAATCAAAATTTAAATTAATAATTAATTTATCTTCTAGAGAAATAACTAAGATATATATAATTTTAATCTAAAAATATATTTTTTAGATTAATTTATTATAATTTTATCCTATATTTAGTAAATACTTATTATTTATTATTGAATATATTAATATAACTTTGATTTATATTTTAAGTTTTTAATTGTATAAAATTTTCTAAATAGTAAGAATGTCAAAGCATCATATGAATTTTAAATGAAAAGATCAAATAATTATAAATAAAATTAAATAATAATTAAACTTAAAAAATATTAATATAAAATAATTTGAATCATTATTTGCTGCTATAGAATTTATAGTATTTAAATAACAAGTCTTAGAATAAAATTAATTAATTTATTTACACAGTTAGAAAGTGAAAGAAAATTATTAACAAAATGCTATAAATGTAGTAATTAAATAAAGAGATTATAGTTTGATTAATTAATTAGTTTTGATAAATTTATTTTAGTTTCTAGTTAATAAAAATTAAATTTTATTTACTATCAATTTTTCAATAATTAGTAGACCTAATAAAATATATTTATCAAAAATTCTATTTATAATTCTAATTAAGATAATTTATTATATCATTCTACTTAAAACTTCATTTTTTAAAAAAGAATTTCAATATTTAAAAGATTTGATTAATCAATTCAATTATCGACAATTTTACAGTAAATTTTGTGATACCTTTTTAATAAACCGCTATATAACTATAAGAATCATAAGATTAATATTTTAAAATATTAACCTATGTAACTAATAGAAATAAAAAAAAACTTTATACAATCTTTTTTGGAGCAAAATAACAATTATTATGAAAAGTATAAAGAAAGAGGATGTATATAGCAAATGACTATTTATTTAAATTTTGCTTAAGTTGAATTAATAGAAATAAAATAATTACAAATAGATGCTTTTAACTTTCCTTTATTTAAGACAATGGAAAGCAAATTAAATTTCTATTTTTTATTACCCATTCAGAGAATAAATAACTATATTTTAATTTTTATTAAAATGTAAAAAAAAACTGCTAAATTGATTTATTTCAAGCCTCCTCTTTGACTAGATAAAGTATAGTTTATATTTTAAAAAAATCAAATTTATAATTGTACAAGATAAAATTATATATTTTTTTAGCTAAACAGCAGTTTATTTCTAATTATATTAAAAAAATTAACTAAATTTTCTAAGTTCATTTATAAAATGCAATTATATATTTTCAAAAATGTATATTGAATTATAATTTTACTTTATATTATTTTTATTTACATCTTTATTTTTTAGTTTAGTATGGTTTTTTTATTCAAAATAATTTTATGATAATAATTTCAATTAGTAAATACTCTAAATAAATTGTATTTTAATTCATAAATTTGTTTGGTAAAAATATTTATTTAATCAGTTTTAGGGTTAATTTTCCTGCTTAAATTTTTAACTCATTTATCATAAATATTATTTTTTAGAATTAAACGAAATATAGTTAGTATTTTATTTTTAATTTAAAAAATTCAAATTTTATATTTTTTTTTATTTTAATTTATACTTAATTTATTTTTAAACTTAATATTCATTTCAATCTCAATTCATTTGATAGATATAAATGGTTAAATTTTATAATCTTTGGTTGATTTTAAATATCATTTTTGCAAGTATTTTTTTAATATTATTTCAATATTCTATCATTAAGAAAAAAATTATACCATAAAATTGCAAGCCTAACGAAAAAAAATATTATAAAAACAAATCTTAATATTTTTTATATTTCCCAAAGTCTCTTCTGACATTTTTACTTGTTTGGTTTAATAAAAATATTTCAAACTTTAAAATTAAAACTAATTTAATTGCAGAAATTTAATAAAATAATTTATACAGAAAAATAGTTAAAATTCAAAGA
>ARYC01006345.1:0-42369 GCA_000711775.1 Oxytricha trifallax
CAAGAGAGATTGCTTTACGATTTAAGTTAGCCGCCATGTTTAAATTCAAATTTAAATTTGTATTATAAAGCTCTAATAACACCTCTAGTTATAGCAACTATGTATAGGAGTTGGCACTGCAGCACTAATGGTTGATATTGAAGTGTTAGAGCTCAAATTTATATTTAGTTTAATACTATAATTTTTCTAATTTCATGCTTAATATTTTTAATTTTGGTACTAACTTAGATAATATTCAGGTTGGTACTGGTTCCAATTAGGTTTTGAACCATTTTGGAACTTTTCCATGAAAACCTCATTAGTTTAAAAGTAGGTACTAATTAAGTTTTGGTACTTTAAATTGGTACCATTTAAAATTAAACCGAATTAGTACCAGTACTAATTAAATTCAAACAAACTTAGTACTAATTTAATGGAACTAAATTGATAAAAATGGAGCTCCATCTCTGAAGTTGGTTACAGCTTCTGCCTTCTTTCTCCACGTATCCATACCAGGTAGGCCTCCTATAAGATGTCCATATTTTATACTAAGATTTTTAAAAGTAGGATCCAGAACTCTATATATTAAAATTTAAAATTCAATAACAAGAGAAGGAACAAGGGATGGAATCTATAAGTACTGCAATGAAGAGGGTTGAAGCTTAAGAAATTATATCAAGATTTAGAAGCAAGAAAGATCTCTATCGAGACCTCACTTAGCATGGTAAGCATGTGACATATAATTAATCATATACTATAGTGGGTTTATTCCTTTCCAACGATGGAAGGTACCAAAATCTCATTTCTAAGAGCGATACTCTGTGATGAGAAGAAAGCCTTCAAAAACAATGAAATTAAGCTGATAGAAATACCAAACTACCCAAAGATTTCAGTCACTAATCTCTACGATGATGCGATGAAAGATGAAGAGTTGGAAGTTTATCTTTTTACCAAGAAACAACTCTCTAACAAACTTCCAGAAAGGAGCTTCTTCTTTGGTGTTCTTGGCCCTTTAAGAGAGAGCTATCTCATCGAGATCATTGAAGAAGCTCCAAAAAACGCTACTCTATTTCTCCTGAAGATTGAAAGAAGCAAGGCATACTAATAAGCGAGGCCTGGCTTGCGGAGCTTAAGAAGAAATCATACCTCTCTAGTAAGCTTTGACACATAACTTTGTAGGGAAACCTGGAAATGGTATATTCCTAATGAAAGAACATGCAAAGGTTCACAGAGAGAAAGTCATAGACTATTCATGAAGTAAGAAAGAGACTTTATAAAGATTTATAAAAGCCAGATGAAATGAACATAGATGCAGGAGCTGGCACTAAGAGAAGAAATATGGGCCCAAGCAAGCCATAAGAAGAGGAGAAGAAGGAGAAGCCTAATCCCTTTCTGGGTTAATTTAATATGTGAACTTATTCATTCATCTAAATCTAAAACTTATTTATAAATATTCATTCTTCCTACTCTCGCACAAACTGTTGTCTTATCTTTGCTTACTCTCTTGCAGCTACTCTAAATCAAGTCTACTGTATCTATAGGCAAGTCATGCATTAGGTGATATAGCAGCAGTTTCTTGTAGTGGGTCTTTATTTAACTCCAGTAGAATTCAATTCCATTAAATTAAGGGCTGTAAGGAACATTGTATACAGGAGTAATGTTTAACTCTTCATAAGCTTTCTTAGACTCCTTAGTCTTATGAACTGAGAGGTTGTCATACAAACAGGATGATCTCTTAATCGTTGTATTTATCTCTCAGCTTATGTAGGAACTCTATGTACTACTCTCGCTTAATAGAGCGAGGATGAATAACATAACTTTCTAAGCCAGAGTCTTCACTAATACCTGCTAAAATTGCATGGGTTACAACCTTTACTTTCTAATCGTAGACTTCTATATTATCATACTTCTTATACCAAGACTTATTAATAAAGGTGTTGAAGGTAAACACAGCTTCATCAGCGTGTATGAACTTGATGTTATTGCCAATAGCCCTCTGCATTTAATCATATATATAGTTTAAATTATTACTATAAAATGGCACTGTAAAATCAATCACTCTCTTCACTCTGTTGACAGTCTTGAAAGTAATACCATTTCTTCTATAAATGTTGGCTATAGTTTATGGAGAGATACGCATGTCAGGAAACTTGCGATGAAACATCACAGCTCGCTAGTCTAGTGGAAAGTGTGCCCAATACTTTAAAGTCTTCGAATCACAGAGGTAGTCAATATGGTGCTGTGAGAACTTTTATTTTCTTGCAGGATGCTTTCAAGTGCCTGAAGTATAATGCTAAACAGCCAACAAGCAATGATACCTAACTGTTGAGGCACTCTTGCACAGGAGCTTTGCTATAGCTGCATAATTCATTACAGGTTTGACTAAGTCTATCTAAATACTTGTACCATATCTAAGCTTAAGCAGTAAATCTAAATATTACTCATCATAAATAGACCCTAAATTTCGCTAATTTCTATTTCTCATTTTGCAAATTGGCCTAACATCTCTACAAACCCCATAAGACCCCAACTATACCCTACAAATCAAAGCACTTATAAACCTCACTAAGTGGTTTTGGGGTTTTGAATGTATTCAACACTTTCTTTTACTTGCTTATCTTTCTCCTTCTTGTTTGAAACTTTTGTGGAAATTTATTCTTGAGGCACCTAGTTTGATTCAACAAAACTTTCCATACCTTCTTTTCAATTTTATAAAATTGATTATAATTAATTGGACTTGCGATCAAGAACAAGGTCTATTTCTTTTTTTATCAACTTCAATCAGCTGGTCTACACTATCTTTAGAACCATTCTTATACAATACTCGCTGGCATCTCCCTTTGGTGTCAAGTCTGCCAATTCTACCAATAATTTATTCTTCAGATCTTTATGGAAAACTTCAGCGATTATTAAACAAGAACCCCCATTTTAATTTATTTCATCATTGGTTTAGATGTCTGTGCCTCTTCCCTAAGCTTCATTCAACAGGGGGGTGGTCTAAGTCGGTGGCAGACAACAACAACAACAAAATAATTTTTTTTAACAAAAAAACGTAAATTCTTTATATAAAATATATTTTCCAATTAAAGAATTATAAATTAATTACTAACTAGTTAAATATCCCAGATAAAGATTAATTTACCATTTATTAATTAATTTTTAAATGTCTTCTCCATAATGTTTCCATTAAAAAATTATGCAAATTTTCATCAATTACCGTAAATATTTTTAATATATCTTTTGATAAAACCATAAGCTTTCAATTTAATTTGTTCCTCTCAAATTTCTAGGTCTTACATTTGAATTCAAAACCCCATAACCCCTTCAGTAGTTTGATTGAGTTTTTGAATGATAAAGGCTGCAATTAACTCTTGCTTTATTAGGATTTTATTAGGGTTTAAGTAGGGGTTTATATTTTAAATATTAGTTATTTATTTGAGTAAATGCAAGTTTTGGGGTCAGTTTATGACTGTGAGTATATAGATTTCCTGTTTAAGTTGTGTTATGGATTTGATAATTATAATGATCAAATCAATCCTATTCCTAATTACACGTCTATAGCTAGGCTACTGCAAAAATCACCTGCAACTGTGAGGCCTCACTGTCTATTAGCATTGAATTTAAAGAGATAGCAGCTTAATTCTAAGCCTAAAAGGCCTCTGAAATTCTAGTAGCATCATATTGATTATCTTATTAATGATAAGACACTTAAATACTGGGCTAATTTCTTTCTCGCATAGAAAGCTGTGATGTTTCATCGCTAATTCCCTGAGCTTCACATCTCTGCTTAATCGATTGCGAACATATATAAAAAGAACGGAATATCTTACAAGACAGCCAATCGCATTAAGAGAGTGATTGACTTTATTGTTACATTTTATAAGACAAATTTAAATTATTTATATGATTAAATGCAAAGAGCTATTACTAAAAACATCAAGTCTATACACTCTGATGAGGCAGTCAGTATTCATGTTTAATACATTTATAACTATGTCTTGGTACAAGAGGTACAGCAACATAGAAGTCTATAATTAAAAGGTTAAAGTTTAAACGCATGCTATACTTGGTGGAATTAGTGAAAATAATAGGCTCGAGACTTATGTTATCCACCCTCGCTCAATAATACATAAGATTCTATAATAGCTCAGGGATAAGTACGCTGACAAAGAGATCATATTGTATGTTGATGACTTATCAGTTCATAAAACTAAAGATTAAAGGAAGGAATATGAAAGGCTAAACCTAACACCAGTGTTTAATGTTCCTTACAGCCCTTAGTTTAATCGAATTGAATTATATTGGGGGTTATTGAAAGGCCACTACAAGAAACTTTTACTCTATCTCTTAATGCACGACTTGAAGATAGATACAGTCGATTTTATTAAGAGTGCTGCTCATAGAGTCAGTGATGAGAAAGCTAAAGTGTGCGCAAGAGAAGGGAGATTTTGTGTTTATAAATAAGTATTAGATTTAAACGAATGATAAGTTCACATATTAAATTTTCCAGTAAAAGGATTTGGCTTCTCTTTCTTTTCTTCCTCTTAAGGCTTGCTTGGGCCCATGTTTCTTCTCTTAGTACCAGCTCCTGCATCTATGTTAATCTCGTCTGGCTTTTAGAAATCTTTGAAGAGTCTCTTACTCAATTCATGCTTTACATGAGACATTATCTCTCTGTTTAATTTGCTGCGCTCTTTCATCAAGTATATAGCAGTACCAGGTTTTTCTATAAAGTTAAAAGACTTAGCTTACTTGAGATGAAAGGATGCTTTTGAAGTTCCTACAGCCAGGTGTCATTTATTTTAATACCTTGCTTCTCTTTTTCTTCAGGAGAGATGCTGTATCGTTTCTTGTGAGCTTCTTAAATAACTTCATTTAAGTACTCAAGTTTCAGAGTTGCAAGAACACCAAAGAAGAAGTTTCTCTCTGGCAACTTATTAAAGAGCTGTAGCTTTGATGGAAGGTAGAGAGCTACGTCTTGATCACTCATTGCATCGTCATATAGGTTTGTCACTGATATTTCAGGATAGTTAGGTATCTCTATCATCCTAATTTCATTATACTTAAAAGTTTTTTCTATTCACTCAGTAAGGCTTTTATGAATGAGATTTTAATTCCTAAGTCGGCAAGAACAATCCAATTATTATTGATTTATTATTCTAGCTTAAGCACTTACCTTGCTATACCAATTATCTATAAAGGTCCTCTTTACTTCGAAATTTTCCTATTAAATCTTGAGATTAAATTCTCCTCATTGCATCATTCATAGACTCCATCTTGCTTCCTCTTCTAGAAATGTTTATGAAATTTAAAATTATGGATATCCATTCTAAGTTTATTAAAATCTTAATACTAAAAAGGGAGGACCTACTGGAGGTCAACCTAAAAAGATATGCAGAGAAGCATTAATAAACTTGCTCCAAGTTTCTCAGATTGATTTCCATTTTTATCAATCTATCTCCATTAAATTGCTCCTATTCATGTTTATTTATTTTAGGAGGTCCTCCAAATTAAGTTCAAACTTTATTAGGAGTTAAATTTTAAGGTTAAAACTTAATTAGGAGCATATTAAATTTAATAATGTTTAATAGCTTTACCTCCAAATTAAGTTTGAACTTAATTTGGAGGACCTCCTAGAAAAACAAAACTTAATTAGGAGTAATTTAATTTACTAAAACGAATAAAATTCTCATAAAATATGTCAACTTACAGTTTTTATGGTTATTTAATTTTCTTATCTCTAGCCTAGAATCTACCAGAGTGCCTTATACTCGACTATTATAGTTTATAAAGGTATATTTTATCATTATTATAATAAAATTTATCAGCAAACTAAAATGAGCGCTAACCTGTTAAGAAGAGCGGCATTACTTGGATCATGTCAATAAAAGTTATCATTCCAGCAACCAAGAAAAGTAGAGACCAGAAACGCTTGTACTCAGTGGGAGCCTACTAATAACAACTTTGACCAGTCTAGCTTTGAGATTTAAATATAAGTTAAGTAGGAGGTTATCAAAGAAGCTGTGTAAATTGAGGAGGAGGTTAAACAACCCTCCATAGAGCATTAATAAATACCAGCCAAAGTTGACTATTAATGCAAAGAATGCAATAAAGTTTTCCCTTACAAGTCAACTTATAAGAGACACTTGAGAGATATACACAACGATATGCCAAGGTTATATCTCAAGCATTAAAAGAAAGATGGGAAGTATGTCTGTGAGTTCTGTGAGAAGCCATATTCTCATACAAGAGACCTCAAAGTGCACTTAAAGAAATAGCACAATCAAAGTTTTGTCTTTATTAATGAACCTGCAGGGAATAGATTCCTCTAAAAGAGAAGATCAAGAAACCCAGTGGAGTCTCTTAGAGTTGAAGTCTAGAAGTAAGTTAAAATGAAGAAAGCAGTCAAGAACTTTCCAGTCTCTGAGATCAATAAAATCATGGTTAAAATAGAGGCAATGAAGATTCCCATATTAAAAATTATTGACTTAGATTCTTGCCTAGAAAGCTACCTCACTCTTGAAGATAAAATAGAGAAGAGAGTCATTACTGATGACTAATATGCTTACAAGATATATTCTTTCAATTACTTCCTTGCTGATGACAAGTTCCAAATGGAATTTGCTAATGAGTATTATGCTCTTTAAAAGGCAAAGTTAAATGAGTGCAGGCATATCATCTAGCTTGATGCTATTTTACTTGTTAAAGATCATGTAGCCTTCAGGCTTCCTTTACTAGAAATGACTTACAGAGAATTCTTATCTGACAATAGATGTCAGAGATAAATTAGCTAGATAGTATAGCAGATAGTTGAAGGAATTGAAGAGCTTCACAAGCTAGGTTATGTTCATAGAGACTTAAAGCCAGAGAACATCATGATGAACTTTCAGCCTCTTAGAGTTTATATTATTGACTTCAACAGAGCTCAAAGAGTGCAAGCCTCTGCATAAGGAAATGTATACTGCACTCCTGGATATTTCCCAGAGAGAGAGGATTGGAGAGATTAAGATACTTAATGGGATATCTGGGCTCTAGCAGTAATTATAATAGAAAGAGACATGCCAAGAAACGATTACTTTAGCTGCAGGGGTGAGAGAGATTATAAGCAAAGAATAAAACAATATCTCAATAAAAATAAAATAAATGGAGGTTTCAGAGAACTCGCACACTCAACTATTATCAAGCCAAGCTAAGAGAATTAACAAACAATAGAAAAAATCAAACATCAACTTAGAAAGATAAAATTCAGAGAATTGCCACATGACTCTAAGATTATGTTTGTGTGAAATATTTTAAAAACTCGCTTATTATACTCACTAATACTAAAATTTAAACATTAAACCCCTACATGAACCCTATTAAAAAACCCTAATAAAGTATGCACTAATAGCCTACTTTTATCAATCAAAAACTCAATCAAACTACTGAAAGGGTTTTGGGGTTTTGATTGGGGTTTATATATTTATTCGTTTAGCAATAAAATCCATTAATTAGCATGAAGAACATAGCAAATTCAATGTAAGTTAAGATTAAAAAATTAAACCAATATTTAATTAATATTGTAAATTTATTATTGATATATTTTACCTAGTGTATTTATCAATAGACTAGGCATTTGGATTCATGAAAGATACCTTTTACATAATGTATCTATTAATTTCATTCATATTAATAAAATGCTTCAACATTTTAATTTATTTTATTATTATTAAACCTATCATAATTATTTATAAAGATTAATTTCTATATCAGGGTCAAAAATACACTTATTGAAAAAAAAATATGGATGAGGAGGGATGATGATAAACTCAGATAATAAATGCCAAGTGAATAAATATGTCAACATAATTATTCTAACAGAGGCAGCTCAAGAATAACTCTCAATTAACTTGCTAACAATTTAAATAAAACTTCACCAAATAATTTGAATAATTAAAAAAAAATATAATGATTAACGACTCATAATTAGTATATTTTAAACGATTAGGATTTATCGCACAATTTAGAAAAAATAAAATAAAAATTAAGTCTCAGCTAGCAATAGTCAAAAAATTTAATAAGAAAATTAGAATAACAGCAGAGATCTGAAGATTTATGAATAAATTTAGAGAGAATTAGTATATCAGTTACATTAACATAAGCACAGTGAAAGTAAACTGTCTTATAATTAAAATATGGATAATGGAGCTTACCACATTATTTCTGCAAAGTGCTAATTAAATCTAGATTCTTTTTTTTCTGTAAAATTAAATTCAAATAATCAGAACTTCATTTTTTAGTTGATCATAGAATTTTAGATTAAGCAGATGATAATATAATAAAATATATAAATTTGTTGTAATAAAAGCAAGATATTGAAGAATTAGAGTATGCATAAGAATTGGTGTAGTAAGAAATAAATCTGTCCTCACATTCTTAAAATTTCGAAATTAATTAGAATTTACACGAAACTAATTTTAGCAACAATAAAATTTCAAGATCCCTAACTAAGAATCAAAAAATATTTTGTGTTAAAGAAAAGTAGGTGCGTTATTTATGCAAATAAAACTGAACGTTAAAGAGCTACAAAAGATCACAACTGACCTAGGTGGTGGAAACTACGAAAATATAGTTGTAAGCGAGGGTGATATGCCATAAACCTAGCTGCTTAATTAGCTTAGAAACATCAACTAAATCCAAAACTGATTGAGCAATTAACAGCTCAAATATAGAACAACATTAAGCAAGTTATTTAAGAAAGATGCAGGAGTATTAACAACAGATTAATGATAAGTTATCAAGAATGAATGAACAATAGAATTACATGTATAATAGGAGTAATAATAGTAATAGTAATACATTATGCTTAAATGGACAATTTAAATATCAATGGAGAAAAGCTTTAGGGATTAAGCAACTAAAATTAAAATAAGAATTTTATGAATGATATGGGTATATAAAAAACGGTAAGAGTTCAAAGATTTACGGTATGAGAATGAATTTAACAATCCACTAGAAGGAACAACTAAGATGAATGAAGACACCTATAATACTAAAAAAATAGGTGGAGAAATGGGCAATTTTTTTTTGGAAAATTAAATTAATCGTAGTTTTATGGTAATTAATAGCAATTACACCTTGATTTGCTCTATTATATGAAACTAATGATTTAAAGAGGCAGTTATTAGTAAAATCAGCATGCAATAGTCGACCAGTCAATGAGGAACAATTAATCACAAAAGAATAGTATAAGAAGAACTAAATCGTAATAAGGGTATGATGAAATCCTTTATGCTACTTGTCCTTAAATTAACTAAGTATCAAGAGGTATTTATTTCATTGTATTCTATTAAGAATAAATAAAATTTGTAAGTTTATCATGTTTAATGTACAGCTGAAGCCAAAAAACCTTAATCTTCTTATCTTACTGTTCTTAAAGATTGCACAAGCAAGTACTTTAGAAAATTGAAATAGCTATAGATGTTCAATAGAAGTAAGATTAAGAAAGAGAGTAAAGACTTATGCAAGAAATGGGGTCGCCTCATAGAACTTCAGACACGTCCACAAATATGATTTAATCAATTAAATATATAATCTAACTTTTAATTGCCTTCATATTTCTCTTATTAAATTAACTTGGTATATAAATTCATAAATGATAGACTATATCAGAAAGGAATGAAGCTACAAGAAGAAAGAACGTTAATGCAAAGAAATCTAAGCAAAAAAGAACAGCGATAAGTTGATCTATATAATTTTAAACGTAATTAAATATCTTTAAAGGGCAGATAAAAGTCTCTTGGAAAATTTCAAAGGGAAAGAGAATTGAATTTAATAGAGTATGGTAAATAAATGAAATAAAAGAAATGGCAAGAAAAAAGATATAAGAGACTCTTGATGATTTTAAATTATAAAGCTTTTTATTATTCAAATTTAATATTATTTGTAATTGGTCATGAAATTATTCTGATATTTTTTATTCTTTTTGATAATCAGTATTAATATAACCCAAATATTAACAAGAAATCGGAAAGAATGGTTAAATAGCGTTAGCAGCTTATGCAAGTTTCATCACCCAAAAATCTAAAACATTAAATGAGTAATCTGGGATATTTAGGTTTAGATTAAGATGATAATTTATATCAAAGCTAGTTGGTACAGTAAATGAATGAGAGAACTTAAAAGTTTAATAAATTGTATGAGGATGCAAGAGCTAGACAAGAAAGGCAGTAAAAGAAAAAAATTACAGCGCTTGCTCAGATAAAGAGTGCATTTTTAAGCATAAGTTATAGTAAAAAAACTTTTAAGTAATATAAGTATATTCAATTTATAGTCACTTAAGATTCAAAATTGAGCAAGTCAATTATACAAGGTAATTTCAAGTCAAAGTATAACACTTAAGAAATGCATACACCTGCTCCAAATACTCAAAATCAAAATGATCCTTCAGATAGATCATAACTAGATTAAAATCTTCACACTCCTATATTTAACAGATAACTTATTACAGCTAAGTAAAAATCAGACAAATCTTTAAATAGAAGTTTCGTTCAAAAGCCAAGGGTCCTGGTAGACAAGAGAAATTGCTTGATCCTAAAACTGGAAGATAATATTTTCATTCAATTGCAGGTCGTAGCCCTATTAGTTGACCAATTGAAATGAAAATTTACATAAGAGAGCATCTTTATAATTAGCTCTCTAGATTAAATAAAAAGAAATAATATTTTTAGAAACATAAAGACCGTAAACTTGCTGAGATACGTAGATCTATACACAAGAACAATAAGAAAGCTTAAATCATAGTTGACTAAGATTATAGACAAATATTTTATGATATCTATGATATTTAGACTCAGATCAAGATACCATCATCTCAGCATAGAAGGTGGACTTACATTCGCTCTTAACTGACAACCTGGAAATTTTCTCTCCTCTACTATGTGAAATGAAGGAAATCGTGACCACTTTAGATAGAGAAGAATTTATTGATGAATCATTGAGACTCTTCAGTACACTTAATATTGTAGAAATACATTTGAATTTGGAAAAATAATTAAATTAAATTAAATCCAAATTTATTTAGTGGCAGTTAAAGTTGTCCAATTTAAACGAACTTGGGCTCATTCGATAGAGAATTCAAAAATTAGCTGGACTTTACTATTGGCGGTACTATTTTATCTCATCCCTGGAGCGAGATAACTTCACTTTAATTAAACACCACTAAATTCATTAAATTATACCCTCACATTAAAGTGAAGTTATCTCGCTCCAGGGATGCGATAAAATAGTACCGCCAATAATAAAGTCCAGCTAATTTTGAATTCTCTATCGAATGAGCCCAAGATCGTTTAAATTGGACAACTTTAACTGCCACTAAATAAATTTGGATTTAATTTAATTTAATTATTTTTCCAAATTCAAATGTATTACTACAATATAATTTTGTGTATGCATGCATATGGTATAGATTTCTGGTAAGCTTGTAATGAATTGAATTGCATTTAGAAAATTTGCATTATTTTTTTTATTTTTCACTACACTATAAAGAATTTAGGGGGTTAAAATTGTAAGTTTAATTTTCTTACAATATGCTCATCCTCATGAGAATTTATTTCTAAGTTAAAGTTTATGAGCGGATTTTATTTAGTAACTTTTTTTTATTAGCTAGAACTTTTTTATCCTTTATTAATGATTCGACTTTACATAAGTTGATCTGCTATGATCAAAGAGGTATTTATCTATTCCTCGCTTAAAGCACTTTGTTATATATTTTAACCATTTTGAGTACTTACAATTCTACGAGGATCAATGATTTAGGTGTTAAAGATTTTGTTTTTTATATTTAGCAATACTTTTGCTTCTAATGTCTAAATGTGAGAGTTTGCTAGAGAAATCAATTTTTAATCATCAACTTCAATGTCTCCAGGGTCAAGCAAGTTATTTTGCAGGAAACTAATTCTTCCTATGAATTATCATTATTAAAAACATTTTGCTCTGGAATTTCATTTTCATCATCTGATGATGGTCTCCGCTAATTACCTTAATACAGAAAATCTCTAATGTCAGATTATTTAGAATTTTAGGGATTCTTCTTCTCCATAATTTATTTTAACTTGTATTAAGTCTATTTTATAATTATTACTATATAGAATAATCATTGTGTAGTTAAAGTAATCACACCTTTAAATTAAATTAAAACTCTTTCAAACTCCAACAAATAATATAATTTAACATTTATACTATTAAATTTTATATTTATTAAAATTATCAATATTTACTAAGACAGCATGGTCAATAACTTGCAAGGTGTCCATGTGACTGTGGTTAGATCAAAAATAGGTTCAAAAAAATAACTCTACGATTTTTTTGACTTAAGAGTGTGGGGCATACCTGCCTAAACTCAACTGCTCTAATATTTACTGTTTTAGAAGTATTCTCACAGGATAGAAAGAGGTGCTATAGTTTGTTAGACTTTGTTATAGTTTTTGAAAAGAAGCGATGTGATTCTTTCTGCAATTCCCCAGATTGAGGGACTTACTGCTGACGATTTTTTATCGTATGCTGAAGACAAGCCTTCAATATTGAAGTTTTTGCCAGATTAGATGGACTGGCTCCATTTGGATAAATAATGGATCACAGGCATTTTACTTACTCTAGACACAGAAGGAATCAATCAAATGATTTATAGAGCTAAGGAATAAAGAAGAATTAGGCTTGACAACACACAGAACAACATCGTACACATGAAATCCCAATTTTTGATGCTCTCAACAATTCTATAAGTTACAGTGGTATGTCCAGTATTAAACTTACCTCAAATATAGTTAAAAAGGGTCGATCGGCTTTCTTATTGAAACAGAGTACTAAAAGAAAATGTAGACAAGCGGACAAGGAAGAATAGAAGTCTGGCCAACACATAGGCTCTAAGTCAAAATATAAATTTATGGAATAAAACCAGCCGGTGAGAGATGAAATGAATGATCTAAGGGGTTAAATTGATGAACTAGTTAACTATAAATAGCTAGTAATGCAACTCCACGATGGTGGAATCATTGATTTAGAGGGCAACCTTTAAACCAGTAACTTATTCAATAGAATAATAATTTTATGATTTGAGTGTTATTGCTTTTGAAGTTAGAAGAAATTTTAATCCAGCTAAAATTAATTTATATAATAACTAAAATTTTTAATTATTCACAACAGCTTCTATAAATTTAATGCATAAAATTTTTATAAATTAAAAAAAGTCTTCTAGGTAATTTTATTTTCAATTCCAATTTAGGAGCAAAATTTCACCAAGGTATGGTAAAAAAATGCTCCTGAATAATCTTCTGAAAAACTTTAAAATTCTAAATAGTTAGAAAAAATGGGTTATCCAATAATAGCATGCTTGGCATAAAAAAGAGATGACAGGTACTTTTAGTACTTTAAGGGGTTTAAAGATGGAGTTTTTGAAATGCATTAGTAAATTTTATTAAAATTTAACCAAAAGTACAATGCAAAATTTCATAACAAATAAAATTATGAACAATGTAAGAGTTTATTTTAGCTTATTTACATGTTATTTAATTTAACTTCTATTCTAAGCTGTTTTTAGATTTAGTTATATAAAATAAATTTTTAGAGTTTTATATAGTATGTTAGAGTTTGTTAGAATTTAGTAGAAATTTTACTTTAAAAATAAACTAACAAAATAATTAATAAACTAAAAATAGCAGTCTTAGATTAGTATCCATGACAGTCTCCCTAACTTAGGTTGCTAAAAATAAGGAATAGAGAATAAGTTTTTGTATAATCTACTACTAATTAAAGCAGCATCAAAGTCTATTAAGCGGGCCATGAATATAGGTTATAATATTTGAATGATGGGTAAAACTTCAAAAGGTAAACAAAAATAGAAAATTGAATCTCCATTGTCAGAGGTTCATGAGATCTCTTGCTACACTGCAGACTTCTTCAATGAAGAGTAACTCCAAGAACTTAAACAGTAAGAGTCCAAGCAGCAGATATTGGAACATTTAATGAAACAAGGCATGCTAGGTAAATAAAACTACAAGGATGTTAAAATATAGCTAAAAAAGAAATTTGGGCCAGATACAATAAATATACATAAAAACTGGCTTGTTGCTACCCTCAACTCAAGAAAGGCAAATATCAAGGCTTCTACTCCAGTAAACAAAAAGAAGAAAAATAGCTCCAAAAAAATTATAAAGTCAACCCCAGACAAGGGTGGTCAGAATAATGAGAATTTTTCAAAGAGAAAGAGAAGCTAAAGTTCAATAACCTCGCCAAAGAATGGAAACTAATGCAATACAATAAGAATGGACATGATCTGACTGTAATCCGATTTAAAAAACACAGAATCAGAACTATCACAAATCCCGAGTGATACAAAATTTCCCGAGCTTAATTAGATTGAAGACCTGATCGAAAAAAAGGCTGGGGAGCTTACAAATAAAGCTCAGGAAGAAATAAATGAACGTCTGTTATAATAGGTTCCAGATGCACTTTAAACTCCACTATTCTTAAAATTGACAGATCAAATTAAGGAGGCAATTGGAAAAGTAAACTAGTTGGAATCCTAAATTAATTTAGTTGACTCGGAGTAAAATACTAGATAAGTCGTTGAAGGTAGAAAGGAGATACAATAAACATTCTAGATATTAGTTGAAAATATTAAAAAGGTAGCCCCCACTCTAGGGGTGGCGACCCAAGAATCGTTGGCGAGAAATCCATAAAATAATTAACGACACAGCTTTAGAGTAAAAAAAGGATGAGTAGTTACAAACTGTCTAATTTAAGTAATGAATATATAAATGGAGTATAAAATATAGTAAGGGATATTGAGAAGAAGTTAAGATGTGTTGTTGACACTTTAAATGAGACCATTGAGGAATGTAAAGGAATTACAAAAAACATGAATAAAATCCATGAGAATATTACAACAATAAGTACTAGAGTCACTAATATAGAAAGAAATTCACTTAAGTAAAAACATAAATAAATTAATATATAATAATAGCAACAATCACATTCTAAGATAATGCCTTAACCATAAAAAACAACAAGTCAATAGCTCAAATCTATAAAATCTTAGCATTAGCATACAAGACACAGTAATGAAATACAATTAAAGTGATCCTAAAATAAATTATAAAAATTGGGAATAATAAGTATCTACATGATACAGAGATCAAGCAGCTCATTCTATTGGAGGACCATGTTGTCGATTGAGAATTCATGATTGGTTGGAATTATTCGAATTTATTATATTTTTTATTTTATCACTCATTTGACTTTGTGACTGGATGATGATGGGGTTGTGGAGTTTAACTTACTACTTGAAGAAAATCTATACCCATAAATGAATTCTTGAGGTAAAGATAAGTATCTACGCTAAATCATGATTTTTTTCTTACCCAACCCAGGTGAATATAGTAGTCTCTGTTACTCAAGAATTATGATTTATAATATAAAACTTTAATTTAATAATTATTCTATTAAATTTAATAATAAAATATATTATTCTAATAAAAAATGGATATCTCTCTTATAAACCTTGATCTTCTTCATCATCATCTAAATCATTCAAGTCCACTCTCTCTTTTGCCTAACGAGCAAGCACCAGTCCAGCTGCACCTGTGCTCTTACCAGGTAGAACTAAAATATAATAATTAAAGATATGTTTCTTGTAACTTACATTTTTAAAGAGTGCTCCATCTCCAACTGCGTCTGATAAGTACGAATACTTTTTAATATATTAAGTTTCTTATTAAATTAATTAATTTCTTATTATAAATCATAAATCATTAAATCTTTTTTTAACAAAATTGTTGATTTTTTAGATTTTCTTATCCAAATTTGCTGATTACATTCTGAATCTTCAATGCTTTATTTGAGCATTTATTCGTATGTCTTCTTCCTTCTTTCTCTTTACCCAGAGACTTTCATCAAAAGAATAAAGACTATATAAATTAGCACAACATTTTGCTTATGATGATCTCTTTAAAAGTTCCTTATAAAACTCAAACGCTCTTCTATATTTCTTTGTTTTGCTCTCTTATGCCATATAAAGTGATTTTTATTCAATTTGCTACTAATTATAGTCAAATTTTATGCTTGAAAGTGAGGCTAAAGATGCTTTTTAGCTTCTCTCATTGATAATCTAAAAAGTCTAGGTTGTTTGGATTACCAATGCATTTGCTTTAAATATATTTATTGTTGCCATTCCGAATATTAGCCTTTGTTTATTTGCATATTCCTTAAATATATGATAAAAATTTTAGAATTTTTAGCATATTAAAAAGTAATATAATTTAAGATAGTAATGCATTTTTGGTATGACAGGATCAGTCTACTTTAAGAAATAATAGAGGATTGACCTAATTTTATTGAAAAACTAGTGATTTTTAGGAGCTGTAGTCCTACGCATGGAGGCTCTTACAAATTAATCCATGCCGACTGGGGTGCCATTATTTGTAGTATATTTTCTATATTAAAATTTTACTTTATTCTTAGATGAATTTTAGCTCTTATCTCCTTTATCTTTCTTATTGATGGGCGACTATTAAATCTATTTTATTCAAAGCTTGTTCAGCTAAGTTGATAGATTTAGATTTAATATTCTCTCGGTTATCATCAATAATCTTTCATTTCTCTCTATGATAATTCATTTTCAATTTAAAATTTATAAATAATTCTAATAAAGTGAATGCTAATATTTTTATTTTTTATTTTTGAAAAATTGTTAATTATTTAGATTATTTCTTCTTAAATGTGATTAAGGAATATTCCAAAGATCCTCTTGTATGTAAATTAAGTCTTGCAGTTTAAGCAAATTATTGCTACAACTTAGCATTTTCACTGCTAATTATCGGTATTAAATTTATTGTCTTGGTGATTTGATATGGTTACAAATATATATATTGGATAATTTTTTTTGTAATTAAATTTATTATATTACAATAGTGTATGATATAATTATAATTGATGGTTTATTAGAATCTTCTTATTGAGGAATCAAATTAAGTAAAAGTATTGGACTTATAGTTTTAATAAATTTTAATCCAAATCGATTCATCTGAATTTTTCAATGTGATCAATTCTTTGTCCTGGTTTATGTAAGTCTAGATCATTTTAAATTTCATATTTATTTATGTATTGGAACTCTATTTGGAAAGCTAAAAATTCCATTTATGATAATTAAAATGAGCATTAATCATTTAATTTGTTCATATAATTTGCATCTCAGCAGTATTTGCAGATTTAACTTGAGTATTTCTTAGTTATTAATTGACTTATTAGTAATGAATTTCTATATTTAATAAGTCCAGCTACTTATTTATTATTTTTGGTCTCTTTTAAATATAATTCTGAAGTGTAATTGATATTTAAAAATACCTCAATTATCTTTCTATAAATAGGGAATTTAAAATTAAATTTAATTCTCAACTGTTCTTTTACAATTACTCATAATAATTTGTATAGGTTTTGTCATGAGAATTCTCAGCTTATACTCTTATAACATTATTCATAGGTTTCCTGTTGTCTCAAAGATTGTATATATTCTTTCGTACTCTTTCTAGTATACATTGACCTATTTATTGTTTTTTAGAAGGGCTATTATCATTGTGAAAATAAATATTTAAAACACCTTAATTGCACTTGTTAATTAATAAAATATATTAAATTTTAAGAAACTATCAATTAAATAATAAAATGTGCTCACTTAATTGCTTTTTCCAGCATATTGTCTATCTTTTGAAGGCAATATCTAGCTATAAACAGACATAGAATCTTCTTACATGAATTCTTTAATTCCTACAGAGATTATTTCAGTTCACTCACTGGATTGGAGAGTAGTTTCTATTTCTCCATCTAGTAATTACTATTATTACTGTAGTTTAATTTCATTTTTAAAGTTTTTTTATTTTAATGCATATATTTCTAAAAGGTTTTGCAAAACTCTTATATTATATCTCAAATTCATAGAATATTTCATTATATAATTGATAACAATAATCTTTATATTATTTAAAATAGATTTACTTCAAATTGGATGCTGCTTGTATTTTCTTCTATTCTGCTTCGCTGTCTTTGGTTACTAATTTAATCATTTGAGAGTAGCCACCCTGTTCCCAATAGACACTCCTCCATATTTAAATATAGTTAAACTAAAATTTTCTCGTTTTTTTTTCTTTTTAATTATTTAAAATTTTTCATTATTTCTAATGTCATTAGTCCACATTTGATCTACATGATGTCTTCCTCGCTAATTGCAAAGCTTTCTCTTTATGGTAACTATATTAATTTTGTAAATTAAACTTAAAAACTTTATAAATATATTTACTTACTTTTTCTCTCCAAGTTCTAGGAATCTGAGGGCATTATCAAAATCTATATAGCTAATATCTTTCTCTAATTTAAAGCACTATCCAATGCTGAATAGTAGCTCTCTATATTGTTATAATTTAGTCATAATAATTTTATGCATTGCTTATTTCTAATATAAAGGGCAGTATCCTGGACTCCTGAGTGAGTGCCAGTGCGAGTGCTCTCTCATAAGGCATTTTATATTTTATTTTTTCTTCACCCATATATCAATTGACTATGTCCCACTGATAACGCATATCTATTTAAAAATGCCATTAGCATTATAATTGAATTAGGCAATAATATATATATTTAAATTTATTCTTAAAACTTACCGGTATTGTCATTAATTACTAATCCGTGATGTCAATTACTCGCAAGCGTTTATATGTGTTTAAATTTTGGATAGCATACTAACAATTTCGCTATGAGATTTTTAAGCAGGGTTACAAGGTGTTGAACCCCTTGTTCGATACCAAATCGAAAATTGATTTAATAAATAGTAGGGACCAAGAATACTACAAGCTCCTTGCGGAGATTCGGTGGCAATGCCTCCTAATAGTTTTTATAAGATATTGTATGACATGAAATTTAATCGTTTAAATAATTTAATATTATGGAATCAGTATTATAACGAACAGCAAAATATACTTGAAAATACTTAACCGACTATATAAGAATTAATAAATAATGTTACTCTCTCTAAAAATGGTGAGTACCATAAATATTATAAATAAATGAAGATTTCATATACTTTAACTGCTAAATTTACCGATAACTGATATTACAAATGTAGTTAACAAAAATTTCGTTGTCGCTATTCCATTATAAACGGGTTACAAATATATTGTCCTACTAATTTAAACTTGCAGATACTTTAAAAATGAGAACGAGAGAAGGAACATGGAGCATTCAAATTTAATCGAAGGTCTTTGGGCCATTCTGAAATATTGGATAAAACATATATTTAACATGATGCCTGGTCATGGAGACATTAATAAAAATTTTATGCTTGAAGCATTATGGAGGAGAAATATTAAAAAATTAAGAGCACCTTAAGAACTATTTTAATTCATTCTTATAATTTATTAATCAGCATAAAAATAAAAATAATAATTTTATAACAATTAAATGATAACGAATTGAATTTATGTAATACAATATCTTATAAAAAAAATTTTCTGATGTTTTGTTTACGAATCTCCACAAAGAGTTTGTAGCCCGTTGATCCCTTCTAATTTTTTTTAGATTTGGTAAAGAACATGGGGTCCCAACCCTTGTACCCTTGCTTAATAATTTCTTAACTAAATTATTATTGTGCTATCCAAAATATTAGGCTTTTATAAAAACTTGTGAGTAATTGACGTCATCGGTGAGCTATTGACGTCACTGGTGAGTAAATGACGTCAATACCCAAACTTACTTGTATAATCATACTTTTCAGTATCAACTAAGCGTCCCAAATGCTTGATTTAATGTTTACTTGTGGACTGGTTTCTAAAATGATAAGCTTAATGTTCCAATTTAGATTCTTTAGTTCTTACTTTTTTTTGTCGTTTTTTATAGAAAGAACTTAATTAGGAAATTGATTTAAGAGCATTGTTTATATTTTAGTAGCTATTACCACCTGCCAAAACTAGGTTAATATTTCTTATAATGAGAAAATAAATTGAAACTATTTAAATTTATATATGAAACTTGAGATTTACTATTTTTATTTTTTATTTTTTTTTCCTTTGTAAAAACCTTTTTAATTCTATTTAATATTTCCAAAGTATAATTGATTTGGGGAAATTCAAAAATAAATATATAAATCAATTTATCTAACACCACTGATTTGCGAAGCTTTTAATCGTTATTTGATTTGAGTTTATTATATTTAGTGGCAGTTTAATATTAAAAGTTTAATGATCTAATTAAAAAAAGTGGAAGTTTTTTTTTTACCATTGGTACATGAGCTCACGAATTACTCTCATTGGTGCTCTATAAACATTGTAGCTTTGGAATGTGCCTATCTATACTAAAACGGTACAATATATTAGGGCGTATTGATTTCATTCAGATGTACCAATGTACCAATTGGACATTGAAAAGTTTTTGTTTTTATTTTAATAAGTACATTTAAAAAAATGGTACATTAAAGCAATTAATTAGATAATTGTGATTTAGTTTTTATATTAAATATCTTAAACAATCCCTATTTAAGATTCTTGTTAAAAATTTAATTTTTAAATATAATATAAATAAATAATAAACTAGAAGAAAATGAAAGCTATTGATATTCCCAATAATATTATAGATTCTATTACTTCTTCGATATCATACAAAGTCCCCAACTACGGAGTCTCCAGTATATGAGACTTATTATTAAATTTCAAAAATTATGAATGTAACAAAAAGTATAATCAGTAAGATCTGCTTGTTGTTAGTTTAAGGAAAGTTAATTTAAGAATAAAATAAAAAAAGCATATACAAAACATTAAGTTTATAACAAAAATAATTCTAGACTTCTTAATAACAATTATAAGATCAGTAGCATCTCTTAATCAGAGCAAGGGCCGACTTGTTTAATAATTAATTTGAAGGAATTAAAATATCTCCATATTAATTGCGCAAATTATATTAAAAATTAGGAATAAAGCATAAAAAGGTGAAGAAGAAGTATCACCTGAATGAATAGAAAATGTTAAAAATTAAAGATGAAAGATTTTAAAAGTTTTATGAGCTCTTGAGCATCAAAGAATCTAAATAAAAAATTATATTCATTGATGAAACAATTTTCAAACCCTATAGCTAATCATTTAAGGCTTGGTCCAATAAAAATAAAAATGTAGAGTTAGAATAACAAGGAATAAAACATTCGACAATAGCAGTAGTTGTATGTATAAGTTAGGACTTTGGGTTGGAATATTATTAATCATAAACAAAATCAATAAAAAAATAAGATTTTCTACAGTGCCTTAGTGGCTTGAGGCATTACTGCTAAGGTTAAGAAATAAGATTATTTATGGATAATTTATATATGCACAAATCTAAGGAAGTACAAAATTTTATAAAATTAAATAAGTGGAAAATATTATTTAATGCTCCATATTCATCAGAATATGATTGCATAGAAGAATTTTTCTCTTTGATAAAAAGAAGATATAGGTTTTTACTTTAAAAACTAAACTTTAAATTCACTTAAAAGAGACACCTAGATATAGTTAACGATTCTAAAAAACATGCTTCTAAAGAATAAATTTAATCAATTATTACAAGATATTATTAAATATTAGAGAAATATATAAGTGACAGGCAAATGAAGTGAGAAGTATAATTCTAATTATTATTGTAATTAACTAAATAAACTCAAATATTAAATTAAAATTATTTGCCACTTATCTATCTCTCTGATGGATTATTATTATCAAATTGTTGCATTTCTTTCTGATTCTAGCCATTCTTGTAATCAACTTATAATTCATATAGCTTTCTTTTCTTTGTCATTTATCTTTTTGATTTGATTGTACTTTTAACAATTCAGTGCCTCTCTCTTTGTGTTCTAATAATTTTAATTTAAATCTAAATTAAATATTACTGGTAAAGAAGGGTTCCTACTGAATAGCCTAGTATATTTCATCTTTAATTGCTATTGTATCTTCTTGTTAACAATTCAATTCACTTTAGTTCCTTAATTGGTTTTATCCTTAAATTAAATCTTGCAAATACTGTGACTCTAAAGTTCCAACAATTTTAATAAAAAAGTCTCATTCAGGCAACTTTTAATCATCTTAATAGTAATTTAAGTGTCTTATAATATTATTATTGTTTTTAATTTAATTGAGAATATTCTCAATCTTTAGCTCAGGGTAGTGAGGAACTTGAATGTCAATAATATTTTTTATTTTATTAGGAATTTAGTCCCTTGTAAATAATCCTTAATAAATCTCATTGATGTGTTTTTATATTATTGGAGACAAAATCCCTCTAAATTATAATAAATCTAATGAATATCTTACAATGAAATTTGAGAAAAGTATACCAATCATACTTTGAAGTCAACTTCCCCTAAAAAGATCTGGCATCAACAACTTTGACATCACCCTACTTTATTTCTTCAATTCCTTCCATTCCAACTAGATTTCTAGTAAATTGTAAATGAACTTTTTATTACAGAAAAATAATTTTAGAATATTCTTTTATAGGCTGAGCCCTCTATCTTGTGGATAATAAAATTTTATAATGTTACTAAATATAATTTGAAGCAGACTCATGAAATAAATATATATTTAAATACAATTATTGATAATTATGTTTGATATTATTATGAATCCTTAATATATTCAACACTAACTAACTTTTATAAAATTCAAGAATTTTATAAACAGGCAAGAGACTCGTTCAGACAATCTTTTAACATCGAATATTTATTAAAAATATTATTTCATAATTATTTGATTCTACATTATGTCATACCATATATTTATTTTCTTATTTAATTATGATTGTATATTCCAAAGCAGGTTATAATATTAGAATTTAATTATATTAATTTTTAACCCGTTACCAACTTTTAAAAAGTTGGTAATGGGTTAAAAATATTTAAATTATTTTATAGCATATAAAGTTTAATCAATAAATCAAATATACAGCATATTATTGAATTTCATCAAAAATAACAAAATGTTCAGAATAGATAAAGTGAAACAACCTTCATAGAAATAACAAGTTATAAACTCAAAAAAGACAAAAAGCAATAACCTAGAAGATGTGAAAGACTACGAAATGACAGATCAAAATTTTTCAAATTGGGGTATGTAGAAAAATAAAAATCTAGAGTAAACTGAAAGACCAAAAATGCTTATATCATGTGATACATGTAAAAAATACAGAACCAATAGTGAATTCAGAACATGCCAGTTTAGACATCTAAAGAAACCAAATAAATACCAAAAATTTCCCAAAATAAATGGGAAATATAATTGCTAAATACCAAATTGTAGTTTTCAACCCTCCGAGAGTAGAGATTCCTTAATAAAGCATTTATTAACTCATACAAAATAATAATTGGAGTCGAATGGAATTAAAATTAATGTAATGTTTATTATTTTTTATTAATTATTTAGTTACTTTTTAATGATGAAGCATAGTAAAAATTCAAAAGATTACAAGATTTCAGTAAATGTTAAACAGAAATTGATTACTTTGAATAATTAAAAGTCTAATTGTATAACGAAGAAAACAACATCAGAAATAATTAAAATCAGCAAATTATAATTACAGGCTCAATGAATTAATTTACTCAAAATTTTGATCCAGAGGAAAATTAGATTGAGCAAAAGTAATTAAATATATTCCTAAATGAAAGCCTTTTTAAAGAAATTGGGTATATTATTTAAGAATCAAATTAAATGGGAATACTAATTGAGAAGAATTCAAAACTTGAAAAAGATATCAAAGAAATGGACTATATTTTTAAGATATTCAGTTTTGAAGAATTAATATCAAACTCTGAGTTTAGAGAATAGGTATGGAATGAATTTAGATTCAAATCTTGCATCACAAAAAATGAAATTATAATACTAAAACACATTTTTTGGAATTTAAGTTGAAGAAGATGAGTTCATATAAATATCGAGAAATTATGATTCAAATTTTAAAGAAATTCTCAAAGAAAAATATATTAAAGAACAACTCAAATTAGGATTAGATGGAATATATGAGGGGTTGAAGGAATTACATGAAAATTAAATTTGTCATAGAGATATCAAACCAGAAAACATATTCATATAATTAAAAGACGACTATCAAGTATTTATATGAAATTATAATTTTGCAATTTATTCAAACGATTAATCAAAATCAAGACCAAATCCACAAAATCCATATATTAACTAGCATTATAAGTTTCTATTGGTTCATACTTCTGGGATGTTTATGCATTCGCATTAATTATATTAGAGACCTTTGCAGACAAGAAAGTGTTTAAAAAAATAACAAAGAAAAAATAGAATTTAAAGAATAATGTTGAAGAGAATTTACAAACAAAGGATTTGGTAGTGAATTAGAGATAATTATAAGAAAAATTTTAATTTTGGAAGATCACAAAACTGGTATTAAAGAGGTTGGAGCAAGCTTATATAAATAACTTAATAAGTAATGATAATTAATTAAACTAAGATTTTTAACTGCAACCCAAAATAATGAATGGAGTGAAGTTACCCACATATACATAAAGTGAGACAACAAATCAAATATATATACAAAGTAGATGAATTAGTAAACGAACTCAAATTACAGCCTGAGGACAATCTTCTTTTTCAAGATCAAACTTCCAA
Organism: Oxytricha trifallax; assembly: GCA_000711775.1. Lineage (NCBI taxonomy): Eukaryota > Ciliophora > Spirotrichea > Sporadotrichida > Oxytrichidae > Oxytricha > Oxytricha trifallax. Next base: position 24,651 of record ARYC01006345.1, read on the forward strand.
TAGCAAAGAAAAACTTTAAAATCTAAGAGAAGTCAATATTAGAAACCCATGAGCGGCTTGGGTTTGTTCTCCAATTTCGAGATATATCAACTGAACAAGTTTACTTGAGTATTCATGTCAAAAATGAGGCAGCTGGGCTTTCCAAAGGGTATTTCACTGTTAACCGATATTCAGGCAAAGGTGCCTTAGACAAGCTGAAGTTCGATGCGCTCAGTATTGTAGAAATAGAGGCTAGAAACTTGTTTAAAAACCCTTCTAAGCTAGAACTAATGCTTGGTGATACCGATAAGTTTACAGAGTTAATCTCAGAGAGGAGTAACAGTTGAGCCTCTAAGAAACATAATTCAAAAGTAGGGAGCAGTATATCAAAAAAAGCGATTTGAAAGAATACATAGGAGGTGTGAGAGCAGGCCGGTTGAGTGATGCTTCAGACATGTATGAGGAGAGTAAGGGGGACTTTGAGTAGCTAATTATGATTGGGAGCTGCGAGAATCAAATCAAAGCGCATTATAAGTACCTCAAGAAGATTGGATCTGGACTTGCATATTCACTGCCCAAGATAGAATAGCTAATCGGATACATAGAAATCTCCTCTAGATCTGACAAGAACTAGAATGATATAATTGCCGGTTTTCTGAGAAATTGCAAATACTACGAAGCTGTTGAGGCTCTCTACAGTGTGATCTTTAGATATGCCCGGCGATGGTCAATGTGATATGGCTTTGTGGTGAAACTGATACTGGTAAGTCCACTCTTGCACTGAAGGTGGAGCCAGATATTTATCACTGAGAGATTGAAAGAAGGCGACGCCAACTTCCTGATAGATGACAGCAAGCCATTCACTTTGTCCTCCCATGTGATCATGAATGAAATCAACCACAAGCACTTCTTTATTAAGCGAAACATTGCCACGATGAAGTTATTCCTAGAAGGAGAAGGCTATCCGATTAGCGTAAAGAATCAAGCCAATGAGATGAAATTTATTGGGTTGCAAGTTTGTGATCATATCAAACACTACCCCGTTCGATAAAATGGAGTGCGCGGACAAGGAGGCATTCTACACTCGAATAATACTGATGAAAATGAATATAAACGAGTTAAACATAAATGGGTCCAAGACATTCCCATTCACCTCAATACAATTGGCCAATTACTTTAGAAAGATATTGCAGGAAGAGGGAGTCGTCGAGGGCAGAAAGCAGGAAGGGAAGATGGCTGAGGCTAACCAGGACGCTGAAGACACGGCAGATAAGACACATAATCGCGAGGATATCGAAGTATTGTGAACGCACATTGCTTTAATAATTTAATGTACCATTTTTTTAAATGTACTTATTAAAATAAAAACAAAAACTTTTCAATGTCCAATTGGTACATTGGTACATCTGAATGAAATCAATACGCCCTAATATATTGTACCGTTTTAGTATAGATAGGCACATTCCAAAGCTACAATGTTTATAGAGCACCAATGAGAGTAATTCGTGAGCTCATGTACCAATGGTAAAAAAAAAACTTCCACTTTTTTTAATTAGATCATTAAACTTTTAATATTAAACTGCCACTAAATATAATAAACTCAAATCAAATAACGATTAAAAGCTTCGCAAATCAGTGGTGTTAGATAAATTGATTTATATATTTATTTTTGAATTTCCCCAAATCAATTATACTTTGGCAATATTATTCATCTAACCTTCATCTTTGATAACTATTTTAAAGCTTTCTTTTTAAGCATCGTTAATAGATCTTATATGCTTACTTTTGGATTATTAGTAAGAGATTCTTCTTAGTTGAGATCTTTTTAAAGCTAGACTCTTATAATGCTTTACATTTTAATGCTTTCCAAGTCATTTGCCAGATTTTATCACCTGCCATGCTATCTTTAATTGAAGAATAATTATGAATTAATTAAAATAAAAATGATAATGTGATCTCATTGAAGTCTCTAGGAATCCCCAATCAATAATATCAGTTAATATGTAAGGGACTAGCCCTTTTTACTTGAGAAGATTCTCCCCTAGCATACTGAGTCTTTCATCTTCTTCTTCTCTTTTCTTTTCCTTTGTTGTTTCTTTGCTTTCTTCTTGGATGTCTGCTCTTTCTTTCTCTTCTTCTGAGGATTAGTATTTAAACTTTTTCTCTAAGGTCCATGAATTTATTTATTTGTCAAAATTTTAACTTAGATTGAGAATCTGAGTTGCTTTGTAGTAATGGAGTCTTTGAGTCTCGTAGTGATAAGTTGGAAAAAATCACAATTTAAGAAGTTGAATGTTTTTGCAAACATTTGACATGGATTTCTATTTTTTTGAGGTGGTCATAGTAGTTTGAACTGATAGAAATGCAGGCTAACTCATTTGCTGTTACATTCATGAGAATGCCAATGTTGAAAGTTTAATGAAAGCTGTAAGCACTCTTGGTGTATGTATAGCTGAGTTAGATTTTGCATGGATGTGAGTTGCTAGTTGGTTATCATTCATTACTATGATGTCGGTAAGTTTGCCTTTGTTAAGATTGACATAAATGGCGTCTGAGAATCTCTTAGTTGCTTTGTATTATTTAGATTCAATTGTGTTGATTAATTTTGAGACGCAGAAATGTCTAGTGTCATATCTGTTTAAGGGTTGTCCTTGATAATGATTTAATTATCATTGATTCTATACACTTACAAATCTCTGAGTTTGGAGCCACTTTCTCTTTTCTTAATCCACATATACATAGAGGGGCCATTAAGCAATCTTTTCTTAATAACTTCCTTCTTTTTCAGATTTCTTTCAAAGACTTATCCTGCACTTTCTCATTCTAAAATTCTTCGGTTTCTGATACTTTATTCTAATATACGAGAGTGATTATCTGCTTTAATTCTTTATTTTTTAATTCTGCCTTATCTTTGATGTCTTTTATGTACAACTTGTTGAACAGCTTGGCTTTTTACGTTTTTTAAGTAGTTTGATTTTTATTGCGTTTTTTTCCAGATTCCAGAGATTTTTTATAACGTACCTCTTCTTTGCAGTGTTTAGAGTTTATTAATTTTAATAAAATTCTGCCCAACATTTATCTAAATATTCATATAATAAATGCCAAGTTTAAATATATCAAAATTAAAAACGTTAAACATATGTGTATCCTTGAATCAGTTTTAGGCAAAAAGATAATAAATAATTTTTTCTTTTTTGTACTATTATATATTAGAATAATATTTTAATTATTTGTAAAGTGAAGATAACGAATTGATAAAGAATATGAGAATTTAATCAAGATTTAAAGTGTAGTTAGGGTCTTTAGCTGCGTTTACTGTCTTAATTCCTCTCCATTGACTGTATTTCCATCATCACACTTTTCTTAGCTTGTACTGTTTAGAATCCTGAAGACTATTCGCATCTGATACTTAGCATTCCTACTGTCAACGAGAACTGCTTTTTAGGTGCTACTGCTGAAGCCGCCGCCATAGCTAGCCACAAAGCTGCCTTGCTGGAGATCCTGGTTCAGTAAGAGACTCCATTATGTTTAGTGGAAATTTAATTATTTTCAGAGATTTAGTAAATTAAATCAGGCCTAGTTTGAATTAATATATTTAAGCCTAAAATTAATAAAAACATCTCTAATTAAAATTCGTTATAGATTATAACATTTTGCAAGATTAAAATTTCTCAAACATTAAAACTTAAAAATTTTTAATAGGCCTGATTTAATTTACTAAATCTCTGAAAATAATTAAATTTTCACTAAACATAATGGAGTCTCTCACTGAACCAGGATCTCCAGCAAGACAGCTTTGTGGCTAGCTATGGCGGCGGACTCAGCAGTAGCACCTAAAAAGCAGTTCTCGTTGACAGTAGGAATGCTAAGTATCAGATGCGAATAGTCTTCAGGATTCTAAACAGTACAAGCTAAGAAAAGTGTGATGATGGAAATACAGTCAATGGAGAGGAATTAAGACAGTAAACGCAGCTAAAGACCCTAACTACACTTTAAATCTTGATTAAATTCTCATATTCTTTATCAATTCGTTATCTTCACTTTATTAAAGAGTTTATCTTGTTTATAATGAAACACAGTTTCTAAACATACAAATTTTTATATTAGCTATCACATTTTTTTCTTTAGATATTCTCGCCTTGATTTGATAATATTCTCATTAAAATCCAATTTTTACTCTGTAATTTTTCTTTATTGCATTTCTCTCTTCTCATTTATTTTTCTATATTCTTCTATACTTTATTTCAATTTCTACTATTTAAGATTTATGTTAATAAAAATTAACTAATATTTAATTATAATTTGTATATAAATTTTACTTTGCAATTTTAATCCGGTAATCTTCCTATTGAACATCTTACTTATACTTATTTTTCTTCTCTTTGATTGTTTTGGAGTGATTTTGATCAGATTTTTCAAATTCAATGACAATTTTGAGTTTATTAGAAAGTGATGTCTGAATGATATTGGCTCTTACTTTCATCTTTGTCTTTCCTATTTTATCTGATAGATTTGTTTTAAAGTGAGTGATAGAATTTTTTGGCTTGTGTTGATGATGATGTAGTCAAAAATTGATTGCTTCCGTTTTGAGATGATAAAAAATATTTAATAATTTCTAATTGAAAGATTTTTAGATTAAGCATATAGAGTTGTAACATAATTATTTAAATTACTCAATTAAAATAACATATTTGAAACAACTATCTATATAATCTAATTTTATATATAATTCTAGTTAAAAATATCTTCAGATATGCTATTATTCATGCTTTCAATCATTACTTGTAATCCTTGAAATTAAAGATGTAGATGCAATTTACTACTAATTTTTAAAATTAATGAATCCATAGCATTTTAAGTTTACTTCCAATTTATCAAGTTTTATGCCCATTTTAAGAAAAAGTTTGAGATTTTGGAAGTTAAAATGTGTTATTTTTTTATGCTACAGGAAACTTTTACTTAGGAGTTTTATTATGACTCAATTAGGTCTTTAAAATTTTCAAGTTTTTTCGCTAAATAATTCTGCTCCTTTTTAAAACCTGTAAGTGCCTTATATGTTAAATTATTAGCAAAGAAAACATGAGAAAATAAATTATCTTCTAAAGTAGCATTATTATCATTATTTTTAGAGCTAATAGTTCTTGTCTCTGGCTATCTTAATTTATTTCCTTATGTCAGTGGCTTTGCACTTTTCTTTGTATCTTTCACAAATTTGGCAGCTGCAGCTTTATAAATTTTTTCTTCGCTGAGAGTAGGGCTGACAGATCGTTTGTTGTCTTTAGTAGAGGGTTTTATATAAACTTATCTTTATTAATTTAAGCTGAATAAAAAACGGAATCCTCTATAAATTATTGTCTATAGTATTTTTTTTTAATAAATATTCTTGTTGAAAGAGTGTTATTTTATTGTTTTAGGCAAAATTTTAAACTGCTGTCGATGTAATAGCATTTAACTATTCATTATAAATAATAAAGTATTTTAGTTCCTCTGTAAAATATTGGAAATATTTAAATAGTAGACGACTTAAAGTATTTAACAAAAATACATCTAATAAGAAATTTATTTTTCGTGATTAAGACCATGGTATAGGAAAAAAAGTATGAATAACTTCTTTAGCAATCTTTCAAGATTATCTATACAAACAAATATTATTGATTTTTTTTTGATTTGGAAGATTGCTTGCCTCGTTTTGATGCAATATTTAATAATTAATTTAACTTTTTAACTTAAAGTTTATAATTTCATGATATCATTAATTGTTTAGAATCACTTTAACTATTATTAAAGCCAACTTTGTTACATCGTAGATCTTAACCACTTTTATGACAAGAAATATGAATTTTTTTATAATTAAGAATATTTTTTTGAAAATTAGAAGACTATTATGAATAATGAACTTTATTAAATATAAAATAGAGATATAATAATTCACTGATGTTATTCAAGAAGTTCGTTACCGAAAGAAGTCTATCCTTATTTCATATTGTAAGGTTATGCAAAAATTTCTAAATTTATCTTATCAGGGCACATCTTCTTAACGAACCAGTAAAATTCTACTAGCTTTTATGAATGCTCCAGAATTGGAGCTACAAGTGACATTCTCTGCTTTGAGATAAGATACAAAATCATCCAAGTAACCTTTATTTTCTATTATAAAATTTTAGAAGCAATGTGCAGTGTAAAAGCCCAAGCATCAGTGTTTTTTGTCTGTTTTGGTCAGCTTCAGCCACATGCCCTCATAGATTTCCTCATAACTGTGCTTCTTGATAAATTTTATGCCATATCCTTTTTCTAATTTACATCCCAAATAATGAGAATGCCTCTCTTATGTACAAGGTTGATGGGCATTTCCAAGAGCTCTTACTCTGAAAAAGTGTCGTTAGGCAACTTCAATTAAACTATCCATGCAGAATTCATTAATATAACTTCATACAGCTTTCTATTTCGTCTAAAGCAATCTTGAGCTATGGCCTCCAAGATTTTTAAGTCACTAATATCTCCTTTTAAAACTACAGGATTAGTGACCTTTCTAATTGTGAGGACCTTTATCTTTTTCTTTATAGCAATAAGCTCAAAGTTCTTGTAGATTCTGATTTTAACAATTTAATCTCCTTAATAAAATCAATTCTTTTTCTTTTGCCTAATTTTATCCTTAATAAAGTTCGTGTCGTCTGGTTTTGATTTGCAAGTATTGATACCGAGTGCAATTGTAGCTCCTGTCAAATTCTTTCTAGCAGTAAAAGCAAGTAGACTTCATTTTCTTCTCCCAGTCTCTTGTCAACTTGTGCTCCTCTATATGCTTTTTATGCCTGTGTAACCTCAAAGAATTTGATGTCTCATAAGATTTATCACAATAATTTCAATACAACCTCTCTGCGTCATCTATAATCGGCATCCCATTTTTTTCCTAGCATCCATTTATTATTGTGATAACTATTATTCTTTAAAGAAATTCAGGAAGAAACTTCATAGGAATATACTTATCAGAAGGTCGAATATTTAAAATTAACAAACTGTAATAGTTTTCCTCAAAATGATCAAAATTTCCCCTTTTTGGCATGAAAAAGACTTTACAAATGCCTTTTAATTTTTATTTTTTTAAGCCTACATATTTTCTCTAGAATAAAAAACATTGATTGAAATTATTTTTTATAATCCTATTAATTTATCTATCTTTGCATTTTAATAAGACTTAAATTATATGGTTATAATTTTACTTTCAATTCTAAACGTTATTGATAAAGAGAAAGAATATTCAATATCCCAAAATAGTTGAAAATATAGGTAAGATTAAATCATAATATATTCATACTTTATATAAATTAATAATATTAACAATTAACTATATTGACTTAGTCAAATTTTGATGTATTTAAACCAACTTCTAAAGAATACAATGATAAACGCATAATGGGGTTAATTTTTAATTATTATTATTATTTTGATAAATTTATTTAATATTAAATCTAAGAGTTATTTAAAATAGCCTATATAGTTTTTATTAGGATTTATCATTACTTATAAAAAATGGCAGCAAATTTTGTAAAAACTTTTTTCAAAATAAATAGTAATTTTAACACTCAAAACTATAGCCTAAAATAGATAAATTTTATAATAAAAAAAAATAAATATTATTCCTCTAAACTTGCTTCTTGTAAGTCTGTATAGAAATAAAAAATAAATAATTATACTATTTTGAATCATAAGTATCATAATCATACCATACTAATTAAATTTAAATTAAATAATTTAACATTATAAATGCAAATGTATTTAATGAATTCAATACTTATTTCTGGTTAAAACATAATTTTCTATAAATTATTGATTTAAAGCTTCAATATATCAATAGGATGACTCAGAATTCATTTTTTATAATCAGAATTATAATTCTGATCATATTTATATTAATCTGTTATTTAAACTTACTTTAGAATGGAGAACAGTCTAGTCAGAGCTCATGATTACAGGAAGCTACAGCAAAAATTTAGGTCTAAAAAGATTGGATGACTTTCCTAAGATACAATAGAAACTTACTTAGGAAATAGTTATTTAGAGGGATATTTCCGACCTCCTGGTCACTTTATATCCATGAGATTTATAAAAGAATTCCTTGCTGGGAACAAGGATCTTCTCAAGAGCGCAGATATTCAGGTATTTTAATGTGGCAAACTATGACGAGCTCTCTGTAAATATGATTTTCGAAGAGATTAAGGAATACCCGTAGATTATTAGATTCATGAACTACTACGAAGATAACCGAGTCCCTCCTGACAGAAATATTTCAATGGTGTCATCGGTACCCTATGGCCAAACTATTTTAGTGAATTCATCAAGTATGCAAATAAGATAAGGTGCATAAAAGATGCAGAAAAATAAAAGCAAAATAAAATTCTATTTAGAGAGGATATATTTAAAAAGCTTGAGAGTTGCCCATTTTCTCTAGTAAGTAATTTAAACAAAAAATAATATTATTTATATAATCCAAAGGCAAAGCACTTTTAATATTGAAATTTAAATCTAAGCCAAGAGCTCAGAAGAAACAAAGGTAGTATCACGAAATATCTCCAACATTTGAGAAGTTCAAGAAGATGGCAGAGGAAAGTGGACCTAAGAATATAATGAGGGGTAGATGACTATGATATTAATAATCAAAACCCCTTAATGAGGTTTATAAGTGCTTTAATTTGTAGGGTATAGTTGGGGTTTTATTGGCGTTTGCAGAGAAATTAGGCCAATTTGCAAAATGAGCAATAGAAATTAGCTAAATTTAGGGTCTATTTATGATGAGTAATATTTAGTTTTACTGCTTAAGCTTAGGTATGGTACGAGTATTAATTTAGACTAAGTCAAACCAGTACTGAATTATGCAGCTATAGCTAAGCTTTTACACAAGAGTGCCTCAACTGTTAGGTATCACTGCATATTAGCTGTTTAGCATTTTAATTCTGATACTCGAAAGCATCCTGCAAGAAAAATAAAAGTTCTCACAGCACCATATTGACCTCTGCGACTCGAAGACTTTGAAGTATTGGGCACACTTTCCATTTGATAACGTGCTGTGATGTTTCATCGTAAGTTTCTTGACATGCGTATCTCTTCTTAGACTATAGCCAATATTTATAGAAGAAATAATATTACTTTCAAGACTGTCAACAGAGTAAAGAGAGTGATTGATTTTACAGTTCCATTTTATAGTAATAGTTTAAACTATATATATGATTAAATGCAGAGGGCTATTACTAATAACATACACGCTGATTAAGCAGTGTTTACATTCAACACTTTTATTAACAAGTCATGGTACAAGAAGCATGATAATATAGAAGTATATGACTAGAAAGTGAAGGTTATCACCCATGCAACTTTAGCTGGTATTAGCGAAGATTCAGGCTTAGAAAGTTACGTCATTCATCCTCGCTCTATTAAGCGAGAGAAGTATATATAATTCTTACACAAGCTAAGAGATAAATAAAATTATTAAGAGATCATCCTGTTTGTTGACAACCTCTCAGTTCATAAGACTAAGGAGTCTAAGAAAGCTTGTGAAGAGTTAAACATTACTCCTGTATACAATGTTCCTTACAGCCCTTAATTTAATGGAATTGAATTCTACTGGAGTTAAATAAAGACCCACTACAAGAAACTTCTGCTATATCACCTAATGCATGACTTGCATATAGATACAGTAGACTTGATTCAGAATAGCTGCAAGAGAGTAAGCATAGATAAGACAACAGTTTGTGCGAGAGAAGGAAAATGAATGTTTATAAATAAATTTTAGATTTAAATGAATGAATAAGTTCACATATTAAATTAACCCAGAAAGGGATTAGGCTTCTCCTTCTTCTCCTCTTCGTATGGTTTGCTTGGGCCCATATTTCTTCTCTTACTGCCAGCTCCTGCATCTATGTTCATTTCATCTGGCTTTTAAAAATCTTTATAAAGTCTCTTGCTCACTTCATGAATAGTCTATGACTTTCTCTCTCTGTGAATCTTTGCATGTTCTTTCATTAGGAATATACCAGTTCCAGGATTCCCTACAAAGTTATATGTCAAAGCTTACTAGAGAGGTATGGATGGTTCTTAAGCTCCGCAAGCCAGGTCTCACTTATAAGTATGCCTTGCTTCTTTTAATCTTCAGGAGAAATAGAGTAGCGTTTCTCGTGAGCTTCTTCAATGATCTCGATGAGATAGCTCTCTCTTAAAGGGCCAAGAACACCAAAGAAGAAGCTCCTTTCTGGAAGCTTGTTAGAGAGTTATTTCTTGGTAGGAAGATAAACTACCAACTCTTCATCTTTCATCGCATCCTCGTAGAGATTAGTGACTGAAATCTCTGGGTAGTTTGGTATTTCTATCAACTTAATTTAATTGTTTTGAAGGCTTTCTTCTCATCACAGAGTATCGCTTTTAAGAATGAGATTTTGGTACCTTTCATCGTTGGAAGGAATAAACCCACTATAGTATATGATTAAGTATATATCACATGCTTACCATGCTGAGTGAGGTACCGATAGAGATCTTCCTTGCTTCTAAATCTTGAGATCATTTCTTAAGCTTCAACCCTCTTCATTGCAGTACTTATAGATTCCATCCTTGTTCCTTCACTTCTTATTGAATTTCAATTTTTAATATATAGAGTTCTGGATCCTACTGCTTAAAATCTTAGTATTAAATATGGGCATCTTATAGAGGTCAACCTAGTAAAGATACGTGGAGAAAGCTGGCAGAAGCTATAACAAACTTCAGAGATGGAGCTCCATTTTTATCAATTTAGTTCCATTAATTAGTACTAAATTTGTTTAAATTTAATTAGTACTGGTACTAATTCCCGTTTAATTTTAATTGGTACTAATTTAATAGTAACAAAACTTAATTAGAACTAGTTTTAAACTAATGAGGTTTTAATGGAAAAGTTTCAAATTGGTTCAAAACCTAATTGGTACCAGTACCAACCTGAAATTTATCTAAGTTGGTACTAAAATTAAAAATATTAAGCATGAAATTAGATAAATTATACTTATAAACTAAGCATAAATATGATCTCTAATACTTCAAAATCAACCATTATTGTTGCAGTGCCAACACCTATTCAGAGCAACTATAACTAGAGAGGTTATTAAAGTTTTATAATAGAAATTTAAATTTGAATTTAAACATGGCGGCTAACTTAAATCGAATAGCAGTTTCTCTTGGCAGTGGATAATCATAGCTCCTTCCAACCGAGACCCCCCCTCTCAGACCTAAAACGAGACCCCCCTCCCACCATAACTAGACCCCCTCCCACCTCAACAACATCCCAATTCATATGAAAATTTTGATTCTCGATGTTTTAATCATTTTCCTTAATGACATCTTGATCTCATAATATTATTTTACATAAAATATATCATTTTTTAAAAAATATTTTTCCAACAAATCAAATGTTACTCTTTATTAAGATTTCTTATTTTACAACTTTCTCTACGTCCGTCATCTTTTTTATTGAGATGCTCCCATAGGAAATTAATTTAAAAGTATATTTCCATTTGACTCGATAATATAATAAAAATTTATGAGCCAACAAACTCATATAACTTTATATTTTAAAAAAAAGTTGTAATCCCTTTATTAATCTATATTAGAAATATGATTGATTTTAATAATAAATTTTTTCCTATATTCTATAATTATTACTGATAATATTTTTATAGAAATTAATAGTTATGGAAAAAATTCATTTGAAAGAATATTAATATATAACCTTTCTTAAACATATAATAAAAATAAGTTTATAAAGGGACTGATTTAAATCTAATCAACTACTTTATTTATAGATAGTTATTTTGAAAATAATAAAAATTTTTTAAATAGGTTATATATTAATATTCTTTCAAATGAATTTTTTCCATAACTATTAATTTCTATAAAAATATTATCAGTAATAATTATAGAATATAGGAAAAAATTTATTATTAAAATCAATCATATTTCTTATATAGATTAATATAGTGATTACAACTTTTTTAAAAATATAAAGTTATATGAGTTTGTTGGCTCATAAATTTTTTTTATATTATCGAGTAAGATGGAAATATACTTTTAATTAATTCCTATGGGAGCATCTCAATAAAAAAGATGACGGACATAGTAAAGTTGTTAAATAAGAAAATTAATAAAGAGTAGCTTTGATTTGTTGGAAAATTATTTTTTTATTAAAATGATATATTTTATCAATAAAAAATATTATGAGATCAAGATATCATGAAGGAAAATGATATAGACATGAGAATAAAAATTTTCATATGAATAGGGATGTTGTTGAGGTGGGAGGGGGGTCTAGTTAGGATGGGGAGGGGTCTAGTTTTAGGCCTGGGAGGGGGGTGGGAGGGGGGTCTCGGTTGGAACACATAGCTAAACATTGGCTCAACTAAAAGGCCAGAAGTTATATATGTTAATAGGCAGCTAGAGCTAACAGCTCTTGAGTTTGAAGCAGAGGTCTTTAAAATAGAAGTATAAAACTTAAAGGAGAGAGTAGAGATAAGACTTTAAACATATATTGAATATGTTGAGGACCTAAAAGAACAGCTCCCTAATGAAAAGATAAAAACATTTAGGTGGTACCTGTCTCACACCCCCCCCCACTTTTATTATAGTAAAAATCAAAACTCAAATTATCTTACTAATCAAACTTGGGTAAAAAAATCACGAATTTAATAATTAAAAAAGGTTTTGGTAACACTTTGAGGTATTATACCTTGAAAAATTTTCGATTTATCATAAAATTAAAAATATAAATTGTTAATTTATGATAATTTTTTGGTGATTTTTCCTCAAACAACTTTCACTTCTTAACTTAAAATTTCATGTGTACTGAAACTTAGATACAACTTATTCTATTTTTTGGAGTGACATAACTATATTATTCATGAAATAATTGATTATTCAATTTTAAATAGACTCCAAGTTTCAGTACACATGAAATTATAAGTTAAGAAGTGAAAGTTGTTTGAGGAAAAATCACCAAAAAATTATCATAAATTAACAATTTATATTTTTAATTTTATGATAAATCGATAAATTTTCAAGGTTATAATACCTCAAAGTGTTACCAAAACCTTTTTTAATTATTAAATTCGTGATTTTTTTACCCAAGTTTGATTAGTAAGATAATTTGAGTTTTGATTTTTACTATAATAAAAGTGGCGGGGTGTGAGACAGGTACCCCCCAAACATTTTTATGTGAAGACTGCTAGAATCTTTTCTCAGCCGAACAGAGCTTGAAGAGACACCTTAAAGAGTTACACTCTTACAAAGCCAAGATATATATCAAGAATGATAAAGTGGATGGAAGGACTAATGCACAACTTGTATGAAGTCTTATACTCACTCTGCAAAAGTTAAGAAGCACATGCAAAAGCATCACCTCAGTGAGTTCTTGATTTAATTAAAAAAGACATAGAAACTTGTGCCAGCAAAAGAAAATCAAATACTCTCGAGTCTTAAAATGAGTTACAGGAGAAGCTCAAAAGACAGAAAAGATAAGAATCAATGAACTTACCTGCAGGCAATACAATTCTAGCCTGCTTCCAAGCAAAAGCTATGATCATTCCTGCATTAAATCCAATTAATCTAAGTAGTCATATTGAGAATTACTTGCATATAATTGTTCCTAACAAAGCAAAGCTTATAGTGGTTGATGATTATGCATACAAGGTGTGCACTTTCAGCTATCTCCTTAAGAACGAGCAATACTAAAATGAGTTTGCTAACGAATATATGATTCTTAGAGAGGCATAGAGAAAAGATTGTAAGAAATTGCTTAAGCTAGATGGTGTTATTTTAAGCTATGGTTTTATCGCACTGAGACTTTAAAAATATGAAATGACTCTGAGAGATTGTTTATATCATAACAGATACCCACTTGATTTTAATGATATACTATCAGATATGATAATGGGTGTCAAGGAGTTGCATGAACTTGGATATGTTCATAGAGATTTGAAACCTGAAAATGTAATGCTGAATCTCTGCCCTTTAGAAGTCGTAGTTATCGATTTCAATAGAGCCTTAAAATAAGAGGTAGTGACTTTAGCAAAGGTTCATGGCACTGCTGGCTACTTCCCAACAAGAGAGAAGTGGACGAATGGATCAGTTTAGTGGGATGTATGGGCAGTAGCTGCTATAATTTTAGAGAGTGTCATGGAATGCATGTCTTACTATGGTACAAAATAAGAGAAATAATCAATAAGTTTAGCGAGGAAGCATATAAATCAGGAAAATATCTGCAAAGAAATCAAACAGATTGTAGACATGATAATTGTAAGAGCCCCATCATATCCAAGATAATCCTTAGACGATTTACTTAAACCACTAAAGATAGCAAGATTCAAGAGATACAATAAAGACAAGCAGATAAATTTGTTTGAGTTAAATCGCTTAATAATCATTAAATATACTTAAAATTCACATAAAACCTGCACTTTCTCTACTAACCCCAATAAGACCCCAACTACACCCTAGAAATCAAAGCACTTATAAACCTCACTAAGGGGTTTTGGGGATTTGAATGTCTAGAGTAAAAATAACTTAAGAGATGCGGAAATGGAGTGAAGAGCATTATTCAAATATTATTAGCAATTTTATCAGTGTGCATTGTTGTTACTAATATAATCCTTCATTAGTCTTAGGGGCCTATCTATAATCTTCTAAATTATAAGTCTATCTACACTTTATCGCTCTCAAAATTAATAGAAGATTATAATTTTATTATTAATTAATGTCATTATTTATAGCTAGGTCTTATAGTAATGCTTGATTTTAGAAAACACTTCTTCAATGCAATGATACTTTTAGCTATAAGGAGCATTAAAGTTGACTACCAGCCATAGCTATTAATTTGATCTTGCACAGAACGAGTATGATGGAAGCCGCAAATTATCTCAGAATATAGTCACATCTCTAGTGAAGTTTCTTAAATGAAGATACTCAAGCAATTCTTAACAATCTTAGGTATTGATTCAAAATGGCTTTATCAAGTTTATCTCCAATCCTTTACTCCAACTTATGCTTACTATTGCTACAAAAGTTTTTAAAGAAAGCCCATGGTTGCTTAGCTGACAGTTACTGTATGAAAAAGCCCATGATTTAGGAATAGTCAAAAAGAGCTTGAATTTTATTACATCACTGTACATTTTTTTGTAGAGTTGCTCTGTTTTGAAGAGTATATTACTAAAACATTCTAATCGGCATATAATAAGTCTTTGAAGGTGTATCGTCGTCAACTTTTTCTTAGATTTTCATCATTTTGTATTTTATCTTATGTTGTGTTCTCAAAAGCTGAGTAGTTGATACAGTTAACTAAAATGAATGACTTCAAATAAGATCAGTGACAACAACCACCCATCAAATGAAAGTTTACGTGGTCAAGTGGTCTCTGAACTCGTGTGGTGATCGTGACCATGACAATGGTATCAACGTGACCATCTCTTAAAATTACATAATTTCAGGGTAGGATAATAAAATGACGTAAAAAAAAGATAAATGACCGAGATCACACCTACACTGACGGTTACCAAGGTCAAGTGGTCACATTCCTCGTCGTCATCTTGACCATGACCATGACACCGGTGACCACGTGATCATCACTTGAAAAAGCATGATTTAAGTGTTAATACGTCATATGACGTTAAAATAGAGCAGTGATCACGACCACCTTTCAACTCAATAGATACGTGGTCACTGCCTCCGTTGTCTTTGTGACCATTACATAGACCATGTTAACCATGACCATGACCACGTAGACCACGTGACCATAAATTAAAAAAGCTTTATTTCACAGTTAATTCGTCGAATGAAGTCAAAATAGAGCAGTAAGCACGAACAATCCTCAACTAATCAGATACGTAATAACATGGTCACTGCCTCCGTTGTCCTCGTGACCATTAGCATGACCATGACAACGATGACCACGTGACCATAAATTGAAAATGCATTATTTCACAGTTAATTCGTCGAATATAGTTAAAATAGAGCAGTGAGCACGACAAACCCTCAACTAACCAGATACGTAGTTACATCGTCATTGCCTCCGTTTACCTCTTGACCATAAGCATGACCATGACCACGGTGACCACGTGACCATAAATTGAAAATGCATAATTTCACAGGTAATTCGTCGAAGGACATCAAAATAGAGCAGTGACCACGACCACCCCTCAAATCAACAGATACGATGTCACTGCCTCCTGGTCCTTGTGACCATGACATGACCATGTAACCATGACCATGACCACGGTGACCACGTGACCATAAATTAAAAAAGATGATTTCACAGTTAATTCGTCGAATGAAGTAAAAATAGAGCAGTAACAACGAACAACCCTCAACTAACCAGTACATAATAACATGGTCACTGCCTACGTGGTCCTCGTGACCATGACCGTGACCATGGTGACAATGAACATGACCACGGTGACCACATGACCATCACTTGAAAATGCATTATTTCACAGTTAATTCGTCTAATGATATCAAAATAGAGCAGTGAGCACGACCAACCCTCAACTAACCAGATTCGTAATAACATGGTCACTGCCTCCGTTGTTCTCGTGACCATAAGCATGACCATGACAACGATGACTACGTGACCATAAATTGAAAATGCATTATTTCACAGTTAATTCGTCTAATGATATCAAAATAGAGCATTGAGCACTACTAACCCTCAACTAACCATATACGTAATAACATGGTCACTGACTCCGTTGTCCTTGTGACCATAAGCATGACCATGACAACATAGACCAAGTGACCATAAATTGAAAATGCATTATTTCACAGTTAATTCGTTGAATGAAGTCAAAATAGAGGGCTAGTGAGCGCAGCGACCTTTGCGCTCAACTAGATCAGATATCGTAATAACATGGTCACTTACTCCGTTGTCGCTGCGTGAGCGTCAATAAACATGACCGATGATACGGATAGACCAGGTGGACGATAAATTGAAAAATAGCTATTATTTTCAGCAGTTTTATTTCGCTCGAATGAAGTCAAAATTTTAAGCAGATAGCACGATCAACCGTTCAACTTCAGCAAGATTTACATGGAGTGCACATATTGGTCACTTGCCATATTACGTTTGTCGCTCATAACCATAAGCATGTCCATGACAACGATGACCACGTACCCTAAATTGACAATGCATTATTTCACAGTTAATTCGTCGAATGAAGTCAAAATAGAGCAGTGAGCACGACCTTATCTCAACTAATCAGATACGAAATAACATGGTTACTGCCTCCGTTGTCCTCATGACCATAAGCATGACCATGACAACGATGACCACGTGACCATAAATTGGAAATGCATTATTTCAGTAGTTAATTCGTCAATGAATCGAAATAGAGGGCTAGTGAGCCACTGACCATCCCTCAACTAACCATATACGTAAAAACATAGTAACTGCCTCCGTTGTTCTCGTGACCATAAGCATGTCCATGACAACGATGACCACGTACCCTAAATTGACAATGCATTATTTCACAGTTAATTCGTCGAATGAAGTCAAAATAGAGCAGTGAGCACGACCTTATCTCAACTAATCAGATACGAAATAACATGGTTACTGCCTCCGTTGTCCTCATGACCATAAGCATGACCATGACAACGATGACCACGTGACCATAAATTGGAAATGCATTATTTCACAGTTAATTCGTCAAATAAAGTCAAAATAGAGCATTGAGCACGACCTTTCCTC
>ARYC01006346.1:0-24580 GCA_000711775.1 Oxytricha trifallax
AGACTCTGAAACCTTAAGTCTTATTAATAATTAGGCGTCTTAAATATTCATTTTGTTGAATTCAATTTTCCTTTAATTTGACTCAAGGGGGTTTATATCTTAATTGTAGACTATATTTTGAAAACAGTTATCTTATAATAATACAAAGATTTTTCTTAAAATTTAATTTAGCTAATAATCAAAGGAATTTAAAGATTAATCTGAGAACATCATAACCAACAAATTAAAGACAAGAAAGTATTAAAGTATAAATTGAATATAATATTAAGGATTGCTATATAAATATTAAATATTTTCAGAGTAAAATAATTCATTTTTTATATATGTTAACTCATAACCGTTATTAATATATAAAGTTATAGCAAGAAAATTTGAATTAAAATAGAGAAGAATGGAGACATCAATTTATTATGTGTAGTCAATTAAAAATTCACATTAAGATGAGTAGAATAAAAACTTTTAAGTTTTATGAATCATCTTCTCCATTTATAATTAAATTTAAACTTTAAAAGCCACTCCAAGTATTTGGGAAAACACTATAAAAATTTCACACTAAAATCTCTTAAAGACTCCTATTCAATCTAATCATCAAATCTAACAAGAAAAATATGCAGATAGCCCAACTGTTTTATATAGGAAACTAAATCTTGAAAAGCACAAGTTCCCACTTTAGGCAAATTCAGCTCTTGACCTCAACAACAAAAATGTTATAACACCAAAGAATCAAGCAGGATTTGTTAAGAAAAAGTTTTTACTTCCTTAAAGTAAAAGCACACTTAAATTGGGAAGACCTTTGGATCAAAATGATTGAAATAATGATGATGTCAGTCTTTCTAGAATGTCTATCATGAGATAAGATTCGATTTATTTATAAGGTGAAATGAATTTCTTTTTTAGAAGAAATTCAAGGAATAATATAGGATCAGTATTACTTTACAAACAGTTAATTCAACAAAAACTAAGCAATTTGATTAACGGAACGAATAATTTACAGCAGTCCTTATCGTACAATAACTTAAAGCAAATAATTTCTAAGCCATTTTAACTTACAAAAGAAGTAAATATAATAAATGACCGCTTAACCATTTATGAAACGTAGATTTTTAGTAAAAGCAAGCTGCACTTCAAGTGTATAAGTATCTTGGAGTCATCCAAATGGTGAAAATATTCTAAGTTTAAGGTATATTCTTGAGTAAGGAGTTTTGAAATCAAAGTAGGTAACATTTGAGCAATTTAGATATATTTGCAAGGGGAGGCTTTAAAGTGTATTGTTACAGATCTGATTCCAAAGACGAATTACAAATTCAGAGTAACAACAGTTTTGTAAAGAGAAGGGAAAGAATAATAAGGTGAGTAAAGTGATGTAGAGAGCGTATAAACAACTGATATTTAGCAAATTGATTCTCAAAGTTTATTTAATGTAGCAGTAATTATTCCAATGTTAAAGTGCAAAAGTCAAAGCGCCATAGTACTCTAGACTGTAGCTATGAACCAGCAGAATTGTAGCACATTAAGCTTAATTCAAAATGCAGGAATTAGCAGTAGTGGAAACGATAAATGGATTCAGTTAGAGAGACCAGGTTTGAATTATTCTTCAAATACCCTTACTATTGGAAAACATTACAGGAGTGTGCATTAAAATTAAGTATATTTGATTTTTAATATAAAAAGGTAACTAGATGTAACTTTATTTATTATGTAATTATTAAATAACTTTGTCAAGCAGCATTCACTTGCAGTAAAGGCACAGCAACTATATTGCATGGGCTTTTTATAATACAATTTGACACCCATTAAATACTAATATAAATAATTGAATTATAATCATAAAATCAGTTGAATTCACTAAAAAGATTTTTAATACAATTTATTTGTTTACTGCTTGCAAATTAAATCTTCCTAAAGCTTCATTAATATTAGCAAATTAAATTTATAAGTTAATATTAAAATTAAATATTAATCGTTTTTTACTTCATTTAATTTATCATCTTTTCACTTTTTTCTTATTTAATGTTCTTATTAAATATTAATACTTTTTCCTTTAAATATTATTAAAAATGCTATTTTAAACTATAAATTAATGAGTTTTGGTTGATAATATATAATTATTAATGACACCATGTGTCGTCATGACCTTTTTTATAGGGGTCTGGTGAGGCTCTGTTGTTAAAATTATTGATACTCTCGAGATTTTTGATTAAATCATAATTATTCATAATCTAATTAACATTAAGTAAAACCTTTCCTCCTTAATAATAGAAGTTGAATATTAACTTTCTTAAGAATTAAAAGGTAGATTAAGTTGAGTTTTAATATAAAAATTAGTGAATTATAGTTTGACAATAATACCTAAGTTATTCATATCATCCAAGGGATCTATGTTATATTATCTTGGTTAGCTTTTAATCTGATCATCTCTCTAAGAATTAGACATAATAGAAGAACCAGCACCATTTACGGTGCTATTTTATTGAGACTAGTTCATCGTCTTATTACTTGGTGTAGTCATTTACTTTTGTATTATAGTTTATTTTACTAAATACACCTTTTAAGTTTTCATAAGAACAGGATTTCAAAATTAATAAGGCTAATTTTAAAAAGTTACAACTTTTGATTCATAAATGACTTCTCCCTACTGCTTTATTAACAGTTGCTTTGGTTTTAACAAATTTGTTTGCAGTATTATTGGCTTAAGTATTAGCATCAACTCTAGATCTACCAATATATGAACCATCATCTAAATGTTTAAGTTTTTATATTTTTCTTCAGCTATGTGTAACTTATCAAATTCTTTCTTACCGTATTGCTTGAAAAAGAATGTCTATATTCACAAATCCACCTCCGACTCTCACAAGCAAGATTCCATTTAAATAAATCATAAACAATAATAACTATAAAATAGAATTGTTGTAGGGACCTTAGCAGCAACCTTTCTAGTACGAATAATGTAACTATTCTCTGAAATTTTCTCAAAGTTCAAATCAATGTATAAATTCAATTAGAATTCATACATGAGCAAGTCGACTTAATTTGCGAATTTATATTAAATAATTAATGGTAATTTATGTAATGTAGTGGTTGTACTGGTATCTTCGAGGTGAGTACTTACATGTTTTTCTTCCTCTTGATCATAGTCTTCATCATCGTCTTCATCATTCGATAGATCATCTCCATCTAAATCATTCTTTTCATGTCCTGCTTCTTCATCTGGGTCATAATCGTTTCAATCGTCTTCCTATTAATGAGTATCGATTTCGATTTCAGTTGGAATTTAAATATTTTACAAGGTTTTCAAAACTTAAGTAATTATAAAATTTAGTCGAGATAGTATATGGCTATACCTTCAAGCTGCTATGTTCCATTGGCTCTAGAATTGTATAGCCAGACTTTTTGGTTACTGGTCAATGTTTTGAATGTATTTTTAGAGCTTATCTATTTTTTCTCCATCTTTAGCTGGAAGTCTATCTCAAACCTCATTTATAGTTTTTAAGAGCTCTTGAGTTTAAGAAACTTGTTCATGAAGAATCTTTCATTAACATGTATATTTTTCTTCTATAAATTATAAAAAATATCCTCAAGTACTTAGGAAAGCTTTTCTTGTTCTTATAATAAATCATCTGCTTGAGTTCTAGTTATATAAATCTTTTTGAGGAAGGATTTCTATTCGAACTACTTTTAAATTTTTTCAAATTATTTTAGATTTTAAATATTTTATTAGATTTTAACATATTCTTTTAACTGGTGCTGTAGCTCGTTATTTAAAAGATTAATATCTCATCTTGTAAAACATTTTAATTAAATTAGTAATTATAAATACTACAAAAATCATAATAAGCTCAAGCAAATCTTGAACTATAAACACATAAATCAGTAGCCTTTCTGATTGACTCCTTAATTATTTCATATTCTTTCCTTCCATTCTCTTTATTTATAGGTATTTCTTAAACTTTCGCATGTTAAGTTTCAAGTTGACTTGCACTTAAATCCTATGCTCCAACTTTACTAATTTCTAAAAAATATTTTTATCTATCTCAATTTAATCGACTAAATGTTTTAGTTTACTAAATTGTTGTCTCTACAGTCTTGAAAAAATCTCTAAGCTTTTTGGTAATGTTTGACATGCAAATTTTACTGATTTTATTCAATCCATTTTAAGATGATGTCTCTAATTATTGCAAATTTGCTTTCATATATTCTACAATTAACATGATCTTCGGCAGATCACCTTCTAATTACTTCAAGCTTTGAATGTTTTAATGCTTAATTTAGATATAATTTGAGATAAATACTTAGTATAAGTGTTAATTTGAATATTTTAAAGCAATAAAGCAGTTTAATCCAGGAGCCCAGATAGCAAATCCTTTAGATATTTAAGTGATTTCTCTGATCCATCAAATTTTCTTTTTCCTCTATAATTTAAAGTTATTTTGAAAATACTTTCGTGACCAGGATTGGGTGTTTAAGTATCTTGTAAGTGTTTTAAAGAATCTGAGATACTTGTAATTCCTCATTTCAAAAAAAATAACACGATTACTAATTTATTTATTCAAGCCACTCCACCTTTTTTGCATAAATTTTCTATGAAATTAGTATTTTTATAAGAAATGGCTTATTTAAACAAAAAAGATACGAAAAGTAAAATTCAAATTTTAAAGTGAACATCACAAACAAAATATGCAGAAAATCACATTTCAAATATGAAAAGAACATTTGATTTAGATATAGCTATGCTTTTTTGAGATATTTTAAATATCTGAGTCTTTATTCTTTAATTCCAGTTAAAATTTGTCAATTTAATTTTCATTCTAAACTAATCTGTTATCCAGTAGTTTCTTCTGAACCAAAAGCGATTTAATAAGTCCAATGATTATACTATAGTATATATATATATATATATATATATAGTATATATATATATATATAATATATATATATATATATAATATAAGTCAGACAACTTTAGAACTTTAAGTCATTTATGAATGAATATAGATTAATATACCATTTTCTAAGTGAATCTGCCTGAGAGTAGGAATGAGGAGAGTAGAAGTGAAGGGCAAATTAGCTATGTTTTGTGGAGGTGTTTTGAAATTGCAGCAACTTTATTTTCCAATTAAATTTACAATATAAAGACGAAAAATAAATATATATAATTTTATTTTAATTATTCTTATTTCACCACCACTTTGTGCTGGAATATGTTATATCCTAATTTTGTTCTAGAAAATGAAATTAAAAGAATAATTAAATTAATGATAAACATATTAAACAAACTATTATTTAAGGATTATTACTTTTATTTTTATCAGAAGATATAACGATTATTGCAATCATAGACAGGATTTTTTTAAAAACTTATATGTGTACCTTTCTTTTACAGGTAATATTTCTATTGTTATTTTAGCTTTTTCGTGATGAGTGTTATGACTATAACTCCCATTATTTCCTTGTCTAGAATTAAATCTCTATTTCTTCTCTGTCAAATAAGGCTTCTTAAATTTATTGTTAAATAGAATATTTTAATTTTAAGAAATCTTAAGTACATTCAGTAATATTTAAATAGAAAATTTGGAATTATTATTACAATAATTGCACTTTAGCTGTGATGAATTTTATCACCCATATTATTGTTAGCAGCTTTGGGATTTGCTTATTTTTTTATATTTTATTATTTAATCTTAGTACCAGTATTAACGTTTCCTAGCTTCGACTTGATGTAATTTTATTGCAACTTCTTGAAGTAATCTATTTTCTGCTGCTCAGTCATGTCCAATCCAGTCATTGCCTGAATTTTTAATTGTTACTCAGTGTTCTAGTTTGAGTTTATGTCAACTGGATATGCTTGGGTCAAAGTTTCTTGGCAGCTTGGGGGAGCAAGGTATAAATTTTACTTGGGGATGTTCAAATGATAATTTCTAAACATAGCAACCATTCTTAAAACAATAGACTGATATAATAACTCTACATGATCTTTCTCTTTCTGGTCGCTTTTACTCGTAGTATTCCCTATGATTTTTTTTATTGTTCACAGGTTCAAAGTTTAAATCCATATTACTGTTAGAATGAAGCATTTAATATCTATGATTGTTATGATAGTATTATTGCTAGTAGAAATGCCCATCATCATATGTAGCTTTCTTGTTAGTTTTCTTCTTTCTAGACATGTAGCGATTCAAATCCATAAATGCTTTCTTCTTCTTGTCATTAGACTTTGGTAGCCTTGATCTGCTTAGTCTAGTCTAGCATGAAATGGACACATTTCTGCAATCTTCTTTCTAGTCTTTTCTTTCAACTTATCAGCTATTCTTGGATCTTCCTTGAGTGGTGAGCGTCTCAAATCCTGATTATTATAAAGAAGCAAGCAAAGAATCGGTCTGTTATGGAATTGCCTACTCAATCCACCTGAATGATATGAGGTTTATTAATCTTTTTGCTGGAAAACATTGGAGATAGGGAGCGCATTTATTTTCCTATACAGTTTATAGAAACCTTTTATCAATCTCAAAGGTTAGTTAAATATATCCTATCTAGCAAGAAAAAGTTTAGATCTAAATTACTTGTGACTCTCATTACTAGGTTCATCGTAAAAGTTTGAGACCTTAACTTGCCTATCTCCTGAATTTATTTTTCTTTTACTGTTAGGATGATGTTGTTGGAACCAGTAAATCTATAAATGATTGCCTGGGAGAGACATTCGTGGGTCTTATTCTATCTTCTCTGAGTTCTTGGACTGTGGTAGGTGAATTTTTATCTAAGCTATACTTAAATTAAAAAGTGGCGACGACTCAAGACCTACACTAGGCGATAACTTGTTAGATCTTTAATGACAAGCATTCAATATGATTTAAATAGCCATTTATTAAAGTATTTTTAATTATGAAAACTAAATTAATTTTAAACCTATTTAGATTTATTGGTGAGAATTGGCTTAAGAATTGTTTCAGTCTCTGTTTATAAAAACCTGCCATTATCAGATTTTTGAAAATTAAGCCTATTAACCCAGTCAGTATGAGACTAAACTGCTTTTTTCTTTTTAGTGCCCTAATTTATTGTTTGTGTTTGAAATAAGGGTCTATATAGGAATACTGTTTCTTTTTTATGTCTTTAACTATTGTAAGATGGATTTCACAGAAATCTAAGATGATAGTCTAGTAAGTCCATACTATTTTCTTTGTGTCTAAAATCACTTCTATGAATGATTGAATTCCTCTTTCCTCCATAAATTATTGCACGTCAGCATGCTTCATAATTCTCTTTGTATGCTTTGTTGGTATAT
This sequence comes from Oxytricha trifallax, assembly GCA_000711775.1. Classification (NCBI taxonomy): domain Eukaryota; phylum Ciliophora; class Spirotrichea; order Sporadotrichida; family Oxytrichidae; genus Oxytricha; species Oxytricha trifallax. Next base: position 7,277 of record ARYC01006346.1, read on the forward strand.
CCTTTGTGATGCCTGAAACTAAAACATAATAACCACCAACCGCATTTTGCTCTTTAAAGTCATTATGAATGGAAAGAAGTTTTTTCAAAAGAGTTCCTATCATCTGCATAGTAAACTATTAAGGATTTGTTTGCAGTCTCATAAAGTTGCAGAGCTTTGATTTTTTTCCAAAGATGTTCATTTTGAATTCATATCCCAAAAACAGATGTAAAATTCGCATATTTGATATTTATATTTGGTAGATTAATTATTGGTGTTTATTGTAGTTTAGCCTTACTCAGCAAGTAGATCACTAAATAAAGTTGATTTCTTTACTTGTACTATAATCCTTGTAAGTGTGCAACCATTCTACTGCTCTACATGAATTTTTGGGAGATAAGACTCTGTTAGTTGATTAATGAAAGCTCCTAAATCTACTTAATTGCTTCCACAAATGATGACTAAGTTGAGATTAATTTTAGGCATTTAAAGTTAAATATTTATTAAAAACATATATAAATCAAGGGAATTTAACATATTAAGCTAAGTAATATCATTCTTTATATCATGCCTCTTGTAAAAATAAAGATTAAAATTTCATGTTATAAGGGAATTTTTAAATCATAAGTATAATAAATTATTGATTATATTAAGAGAACAGAAATATATCCAGAATTCCACCTAGAATTTTGTAAGAAAGCATTGCAACAATCTTAATATATGTTTTAGGAAACCTAAAGACTCGCTTAAAAACCAGGTAATAAACTTGTTAGCCTCTATTCTACCACTTTAGCTTATTATTTTTTCAATTTTTTGTTATTGTTGTTGGTATTTGTGCTGAGTTAAGCGAGAACAATAACTGGCATTCCTTTGTAAAAATTGCAGGACCAGAGGGAACCTCCTACGAGGGCGGTATGTTCCATGCTGAATTCTACTTGTCAGACGAGTACCCAATAGTCACACCCAAGATTCTCTTCAGAACAAAGTTCTTCCACTAATACTGATAAGCTAGGCTTGTGTAGTTCAGTTAAGACTTTATTTTTCCTTGCTTTATTGTTGCATCCATTGATTTGAACGTCGTATTTAATTTCTATACTTTTGTGGCAGGATCTGTCATGGTATCTCGAAGAACAAGTGTAGCCCTGCTCTTCAAATCAGATCAGAAATGTTATTTAAAGAGTAAACTTCTAATTTCATAGGTATTTCTATCTATTTAAGCCCAGAAGTCTGCACCCCCTTGACCACCCAGAGAACAAGAGATCGCTGATTTCTTTAAGTAAAACCCAGAGGAAGCAATCAAGAGAGCCAGAGAATGGACCATCCAGTAAGCCAACAATTAAATATCAATAATTTTAGCAGTTATTTACAGAGCTAAATAGATAAATAATCACACAATTGCTATGCCAACACATAGATTGCTGCACTTTCTTGCTTTATGTGTGTAAGTTTAGCAGCTAATTAGACAGCATTTTCTTAAATATTCAAAATAAATATAGCTATAAATCATTATCTTTTTCTTAAAGTTCTTTATATATTTCTCTATCGTGGAAAGAAATGAAAAGCAAATATTTTAATTTAATAATTATATAAAAAAGATTTATTGGCAAATTTTAATCTTAGGCTCTTTATAATATTGTACTATTAAACCTAAATTGGTTCTATTTTGAGATGCGGAAAATGTAATTTACTTAAAAAATATTATTAACAAAAAAACCAACTCAATAAAAAATTTTTAAATTCATTTTTATGAAGGTTATTAATATGTAAACTGATCAGTCAAAAATGTTTAGGTATTAGTGCTTCAAATATAAAATCAAGATTTCATATTAATAATCAATTTTTTAAAAAAATTCTCCTATTTATTTAATACAAGCTATAATTTATAAGATTTATCTGTCAGTATAATTAGTAGGATAAATATTTTTATGGATAATAGATCAGTTACCTTTTAATTAGTAAATTTCGCCTCTCAAAATAATGAGCACTTTCGAACAAAGTCCTATGACAAATAGCATTTACTGAGGTAATTATATTTAAACATTGACTCTTCATAGCGACATTATTGAGTTCTCAATTAAGAGAACATTCAGAAAATGCAGAATAACTTATTCTTCCAAAAAGCTATACATACCTAGAACCAAATTAACGATACAATTACACAAAATCTGGTAAGAAATTTTAATTCTAGCATATTATGTAGTAAATTCTTTTTTTACTATTGGATTGTTTCGTTCTATGTGTAAAATGTACTTCAAAGATGTATTAAGAATACAAGCACACCTCAGGTTATCCTCTTCAAGAAATAAGAGCAATTCAAACCAACGAAAGAATACTCAAACGATTTATTCCAGAAAATGACTAGTAATCCTATTTTTTAATTAATACTCTTGAATAAATTACAGCAAAAAGATGAGTACTATAATTAAAAGAAGCATGAAAAGCAAGTTACGGTAATTTCTGCAATACTTAGATTATTAGTCCGCTTGCATCATTAAATTAGTTTTATTTTCAATGTGAACATCCATGATTATTTAATCTAATAAATTTTCATCAATCAAAATTCTGGAACTATCAGAATGTGAAAAGTTTTAGCAAGACTTGAAAAGTAATCAAAACATTTTAATTCCTAGTAATAATCTAGGGAATAAAAATAACTTGCATTTGAACTAATCTCATTTTGATAATTTGAACTAATAATTATCTACACCAGGTCACAAGGTAGTAATCATAATACTACAATGTCTCATCTTAATTTTTAAAATACAAAATCACCTTAAATTTTACTAAAGTTAATCTTCTTTATAAATCTGTTGATCTATGAAAGAGTATGCGTATGAATTAAATCGCCGTTTTATCTCCAAATAAATTATAAATTAAAAGAGATATTTGATATGTATATCGTAAAGAATAAAATTTATTTTAAAATCCAAGAAATAAACGAAGCTAGGGATTAAGTTATGTCAACAATTGTTTCTTAAAAGAAAACAATAAGCATGAAAATTAGAAAAAAAATCGTTAAAGACTAATGGAAAATAGTGTGATCTTGCCACTCACAGAAAGTCATAGGAATAAGCTTAGGTTATGAAATCATCATTAAATAAGAAATTATTTTTTTATTAAAAATCTTAAAAGTATTACTAATTAAAACTAATTTTCCATAAAACTCCCTTGTATCTACCCAAGAGAACAAAGTTCCTTAATGATTCTGAGAACTTTTAAATCTTAGAGCTTACTAGCGAACAACAAAAGCGAGTATTTTGGTAAAGTAAGAAGCTGCTATAATAAAACAAATATATAGATAAACGAAGCATTTTTATAGTCTTAGATAATTATAACCTTCTAAATGACTCGCTTAAATTCCACTATTTAGATGTAAAAAACACATTTTTTTAAATGATCCTTGATAAAATATTTGTTTCATAAGATGCTTAAAGATTAAATCTTTATGAAAAATTGAATTTAGGAGCGCCCCTTTATATAATTAAAAAGCAGAATCTCAAGGAATTATTAGAAGAAATCGTAAATAAACTTGATAAGGATCAAAAGATACTCTATACTATATTTGGTTAAAGAATAACTACATTAGGTCAAATTCCACTTAATTGTGAAATATAATATTTTCACCATCCAAAAATTTAAAGGGCTTCAAGTCTAAAGAATGTACATTTTAATCATTAATATTACTAGCATAATTAAGAGAAACCTCATAATAATTAAACTAACTAGAAAACAATTAAAACTAAGTGAAGTCTTGGCTAAAAACTACTTGCAATTAGTTGATAAAAAAGAATCACGAAATTTCTATGCCAAAACTTAAAGAAGTTGAAGACTATGACATTAGTCACTACAACTGATAGAAACTTAAGTGAGAAAAAGAAATCGTTAAACTTTGACAATTGCACATAACATTTACAGGTATAGCAAGACTAAGATAAAAAATTGGTAGAAAGTTTTCTCAGTTTAATCGTCAACAAAACTAAATAATCTTCAATAAAAATCTTCACAAAATTAAATCAAGAACGAATAAAAAATACAGGGTAAAACACCGGATAAGCTGTTGCAGAAGAATCGACTTTCTATGACATATATAAGAAAATAAGATCTGTGATTCATATACCTAAAAAGCAATCTTATGTCTTGGTTGCTCTGTAAGAATTGTGGAATGAAATTCGAATGGAGGAGGAGCTTGAAACTTAAATTACTAAAATTATATGTTAAAATATTGTGATACAAAGACAACAGTAAATCTCAAATGCTAATAAAAACATAATAAAGCAAATTCATATAAGAGACATTGAAAAATCAAATAAAATAGCTAGTTAATATAATTTACTCAAGAAAAATAGAAAGTATGATTATAGATAGATCAAAAACCCTTCATATTTCAATCGTTTAATTAAAGTCTTATCGAGAATGCTCTTGAAAAACTATAAAACATTGGTGTAGATGCAAATTAGAATGAAATAACTTTGAAGGATTTTAAAACACAAAATGATGTAAAAGTCGGTAGAATTACTTTTAAAAGTAGAGTAATTTCCTCTCCAAATAATTCATTCATCCTTATCACAAAGCCATGATTAATTTATTTTTACAAAAATTTTATTTAAAGCCACTGAAATATGTAATATGGACAAGACAAGTAAAAAATTACAGATAAGCTAATCACAAACGAAGAAGTAAAGAAATCTGTGAAAAGCATAAAATTACTAGAAAAAAAGTATACGATATTAGAAGTCTCTTTCTCTCTATGTGCATCGTTTTATAAAATGATAGATAATAGTAAATTAATTAAACTAAGGATAAGCTTATTCACTAAATTCACTCGAGAAAAAAAAATTCAACGCATCAAAGGACAACTCTAAAAGCAACTCTACTCAGCAAATATAGCAACAGTAATACGAAAATGGAATTACAGTTAGTTACTTTTAGGAGAACTGCTAATTGTTCACTGGAACGCTTTTATCCATTAAACAGCGATTATTGAAAGCTAAAGGTGTGGATATTGAAAGTACTAACCCCAAAGTACAGTGCTTAAGGTTCTTAGATTTATATTGAATATTTGAATCTTGAGATATAGATTAAATTTTGGGTTAATATTTCGATCAGAAGCTAATTGGTGCTGTACCGGAGGAATTGTAGATGAATGTTAATTATAAAACTCTTTAATTTTTTTAAAAAGAAACTTTTTAATACATTATAGAAATGAATACTCTTGAAGAGTTAGATCCAGGTAATAGTTTCATAAAGCCAAACAAAACAACTAAAATGTTTACTTTAATATTTAAAAGAATGAATGATTGATGAAGCTGAGTAATAGGTTCAAATAAAGAAATAATTAATTCGAAATTATTATAAAAAACATATACTGATTAAATATTCTTACTACTATAGTATTTATATACATCAGCAATAATAAATCATTACAAAAAGATTTACAAGACATAAATTTGTAAGTAGTGCTTTAGCAAATTCAAAATTTAATTCTGCTCTAAACAAAGATAATATATGAAAGTTTAGTTTTGATTAAATTTTTAGCCATCCAATTTCCTTATTATTGCATTTTTTTTTTAATTTATTGATAAATTAAATAAAGAGTATTTAAAAGTATTTATTATAAAAAATAGTCAAATTATCAGGTAAACTTCTTTAGAGGTTGATAAATTAACTTAACTTTATTACTTTCTTTAGATGATTTAATAATCTCCTAAGAATGTTAATAATAAATTTTCCAGTTTCAACTTCTTCCTTATTTTCTCTTTCTGCTATTCTGAAAATTAATCAACTGCGTTTTCTTTATCAAATGATGCTTTATTTTTCTGGAGATAGCATCACAATTAAGTATACGAACTATTTTATATTTTATAATAAATCTTAATATATTTGTGAAATAGAACCATACGTATTACTGAACCATTAGTTCTAAGTGGTCTTCAATTTCCTCTTCTTTTGAACTTACTCTCCATGCTATTTTTATCATAATTCATGAATCCCCATAGCTTATAATTGCTTGCCTCTAATATCTAGGAACTTTAAGTTAACCTATGGCCACTTCCAATTACTTTAAGTTGATGTAAAATTCATGCATACTGATTTGTTTTTGTTATGATGTAACAAATTCATAGTTTCAGATTATAGTTAATAGTATAAAATACTTTCATTTGTCATGCTTTGCATATTCGATGCTGACATCTTTCTCGATTCTTTATTTAGGGATTATAAAGAGTTTAAATATTTCTTTAAATAGCTGTCTCCTAATTCTTAAAGTATTAGATAATACCATAACTTATACTATTAGTATTCATGTTCACATTTTACTAAGTCCTATTGCTTTGATAAGAAGAAATTATTCTAGTGTGCTTATAAGTTCTAAAATTTATTATTTATAGTTTTCGAATATGGATTACCAAGAACTTTCATTTAAATTTGCTTTAAATTTTACAGCTTTTTACGTTTCCATAAAAATAATTCGAGATCTTCTAATCTTAAAATTACTTGAATCTATCTCATATTAAACACTTAAGATCCTATTTTATTATTATTCATGAATGTTGTCTTGATTGCTTAAATTGGTGTTTATATTGACTCTGGAGAATTTATCAAGCTTATTGTCAACTTTATAGTTTTAGATAAAAATATTAGATTATAATTAAAAGAGTAAGGGTAGTATCTCTCAGCTCAATATCAATCTACCCTCTTTCTTGCATCAAACAAATCTATAATTTTGCAACAAATGACCAATTATTTGTCCTTACTATAATCACATATTGGCACAAAATTAAAGTCCTAGTGAATTCCTATGTTTGATAACGAGTATTTGCCCCTAACTACTTTGTAAGATAGTTGAAATTTAAAGCTGGCTTAACTCTGACATATTCTTTGGGGTAATCCAGGAGTAGTCTGTTATATACTTTTAACTTAATATGGTATTATCTTTTAATCTAGATAAAATGTCGCTTACCCCTAAATATCCACATTTAAAGTTAATATTACTTAATTAAATCAATTTAAACTTTAGTAAAAGTGATTAAAATAATTTTAAAGATTAAGAAGTTTTTACAGTCATTAGTATCATTCAAAATTCTAGAAATATTTGTAGAAACTTTACACCCTATTTTCTAAGTAGATGACTTTTACTCGTTATTTATGAATAAATTCTGTATTGAGAAGTAAAGTGAATCTCAATAGGATACCATAAAATTAAAAAAATATCACCAGTTGAGATTTACAAAGTAAATTTCATAAAATTATCTTCTTAGCTTTATTTGATTCGAAATAGAGCTTAGTTTTCAAAATCAAAAAGATTTAATTGCTTAGAACTTTTAGAATAATTATCACCATTTAAGGATGTTTGATTATTTTCAAATAGGCTCCCTTCATTTTTAATATTTATATGATTAAGTGAGGGTCTCATTTCTAGTTGTTATTAATTACCTTGATTTACTGTAAGTACCTATAATCATTGCTTCTCATACTCTTAATGTAAACGATTGTATTGAAAATTATATGAAAGCTAGAAGGCATTTTTATCTTTCAGGCAGTTTTTAATTAGCAAACTCACTTGATCGTAGCTTGTATGCCATGGGCAAAAATTCGTTAGATCATCGTTAATTATTATTAATTTTAACTAATCGAAGTACTCTTCAAATTAATCTTGAACTTTATCCTTATTGAAATTTCTCATTTCTTGTTCTAAATAGTCTTAATAAATTAAGAAATCTTTCAAGTTTGCTTTATCTCTTACTATAAATTTGATGGAATTTGCACTAATTAATGGATCTGCGTGATGAACTATATAAGCTTTGATGAATTTTAGAAACCAATTCGAAGTTAGATTTGAGAATTTGAAACAGTTGACAATAAATATTCTCATTTTTCAATATCAATTAAATTAATTAAAATATAATTACGGTTATTTTATTTTTAAAATATAAACTCATTTAATTAAAAAGCTCAACCAAGGTTTGGTCTCATAGTTTTTTAATTAATATCCATCCTTAATATATCAAGTATATTCTTCAAACCTTGACCAACTTAATGCTTGTTAAAATAATGCAGGACTAAAAATTCCAATCTTCTCATGAGTATCCAATTTATTATGTGAGCTTAATTATTAACATAGAAACTTTTTGAAATTTAAGCTTTCTCATATATTTTTTTATTAGACTCCGGTGTTCTGTTGTCTGATATATCATATTACTAATTATTTTCTCGTTTATTCTTAATTGTACCATACTCTTATCATCAATCTAACTCATTATAATTATCATTAATATTGATTATCAGTTATGACAAAGTAAATATATCAATATTTTTGTATAGACTGAGTTGTGTCTTAATTTCTTAAGACCAGCACATTCCAAATTTTATCATCTCCAAATATCCTTCTCATAGTCATATTGAAATTAAAGTTGTTTCCATGATTCCTAACTTTTTAATCATATCCAATTAAACTGAACAAATACTATAGCGAATGAGTTATATCGTTGCTTTCATTTAATCCCTCCTTATTATTAGTGCTATAATGAACTTTATCTTATGTATATTAGGATGTGTAGCGAACATATTCACAGTTGTTTTACATGCTCTGATTATTGGGGAAACAATTACGATTAGAAAAATAACTTATTTATAGATTCTTGCATTATTCTAAAATAATAAAATTTTAAAAGTAGACAATGGAAATTTTATATATAATGTTTCGTTAACTTATTTTAACATAAATATTTTAATAATATTAATGCTTGAGATATTCTTTCATTATGTAGAGGTGGATCAATCAGTCTATTTTCATTCTAAGAGACTAAATTCTTCTGACTCTGGATTGTTTTTATGAATCACATATCAAACATTAAATTCTGTTTGGCCATGTCTTATCAAGTATATTTGAGATTATTGCTGATTAAAAATTATTGGATAAAAAGGAATAGGAATTTCCAAATATTTATTCCCCTCTAAATTAGGTTATGTTTCCATTTTTAATTTTCTTATCAATTACTGATAGTTTGTCAATTTAAACTATATGATAGAATATATTTAGCAAATATTGTTAGAATATCTTAAATAATATCAAGAAAAGTACCTTACTATAATAATTATAAAAAATAAAAATGCTAAATTTGCTAAAAAAAAGATATGATAATCTTCTTTATTAAGATGTAACTTAACAAGTACAAAAAGCAATTTTAATTATGGAGGTTTCACTTTAAAGAAGAATGTTTTCATAATTTTAGTGAGTAAATAAAAAATAATGATTTATTTAACTATAAAAACTCAGTTTATTTAAATTCGATATAATTTTGGTATTAAATCCCATCATTATTGACATTAATACTTATTGATATGTGATGTCACTTCAATCTTTTGCCAATAATTTATGTTAATTTTTAAACTATAGTCTTGTATGATATGTATCCTTTCTTCAAGAGTATGTGATGGTTGCCTAAGAAATCTTTTAAAAGATGAGCATGTCTTTTTAATCGGAGCTTTGGATGTGGACTAGGTAGATACATGTCCTTTTCACTTGCAAAGATGAGTTGTAATCTTTCCCTCTCAGATGTAAACCTGCAAAAGATGCTAGAAGAGACCAGTAAGACGTGGGTTAAAATTTCACTAATATTATCATTAATATGATGAGAATTACATGGGTCTCTGTTTTAAAAAAATACTATTGAGTTATTAAACATTTTCTAAAGAAAGGATGATTGTTGGACAGAATCAAACATCGTCATTTTTAGCTGTGAAATATCAGATAAAGAAAATGTCGAAAACGCTAGTTAATTGAAAGACAAGCATTCGGTCAGTCTCTGATTTTATCAATAATCACTAATTACATACTAATAAATATTTTATATAATTAGAAAATTTATTTTAAATGCAGGTGTGGTGTCTTGAAAAATCACCCTTGAAAGCACAGATTTCATGATAAAGAAAACCATTGAAGTCAATGCCTTGGCTTACTTTTACACAATTAGAGAGTTTTTACTAGAATTAAAAAGGGACATATTGTATCAATAACAACCGTAGCAGGAACAGTTGGATGCCCACGCTAAGCTGATTACTGTGCTTCTAAATTTGGCGAATTCGCTATTGACTAATGCTTGAAACTTGAACTTAAAAAGAGGGGACAAAACTACATTAAGACCTCCTGCAACTGTCTAATCATAATTAACACTGTATGTTTGAGGGTGTGAAATCCTACTTCCCATTCTAAATTTTAGATTATTATTTGGTCGTGAATATAATAATTCAAGCCATTAGATAAGAAGAGGAGTTGGTCCTTATGCCATGGGCTTGCAGCCTTGTTTTCTTGCTTTGAGTCTTTGTTCTAATTTCAGTTGCTGATGTGATATCAAAGGTTGTAAGAAATCAAAATTATATGGATAATTTCAGAGGTAAACATTGATTTAACTTATCATAATGATTGAATAATAAGAATTAAAACTAGTTCTATTTTGACAAAGAGAAGTTAAATATTTATCATACTTAACTTATTCCCATTTATTAAAAATACTTTAATAGACACTCAATTTTTTTAAATTCAATCATTCATAATTTTAGTGTAATAAACTGAAATTAAAATATAAATGAATCAAATATATTAAAAAATGAAAAAATGCATGATCAGTATCCTCTGCGTCATTCAACATGATTGTAAGTTGCAAAAAATATATGCAACATTATATTATTACAGGTGTTGCTGCTAAGACTTATTAAGGCTTCAACAGACAGGAAGTTTAAGAAGTCACAGAGAGAGGGGCACAGGAAGGTAATACTTGTGATGAAAACAATTAGATGAGGATGACGAAGAAGCTGAAACGGTTTTTATAGATTTATATTTATTATTGCTAAATCTATTGATTAACTTTAAAATACACTTTATTTTTCAATATAAAGCATCATGATTATTAAATAATTATAATTAAAGTTTTGTTGGAATTTTAAAACTAATGCTGTTGTTGCTTGAAAAGGCATCCGACACAGTATTCAAAACATATCAATGGAGAGTCTTTCAGGAAGAACTCTTTTTTGTGATACTTCTTTTGTAAGAAATATTTCATGAATAATTGTATCAATTAACAAGGCTATCTATTGATTCTTGATAAGTATAACTTACAATGTGAAGGGTGTTGGAGATATGCCATTTACATATTAATAAGGAAATTAGACAGTATTTAATTCAATGAGTCTAAATTTGCTTTATTTTTGTCAGTTGGTAGGTTTATTTAACAGAAACATCTTATACGCTCAGCATAGCATAAAAGCTATTTAGGAATCTTATGCAAAGTCACCTGAGATTAAAAGTAGAACTCTAGAGAAACGAAAAGAAAATAGAGATTAGGCAGAAGATGAAAAAGAAGAAACTTAGGTAGACGGAGATGATTTTAAATCGGCAAAAATGGCCTAGTAGACAGTCAGGGTCACTAAATCTATGGTTGAAGATGCTAAAAGATTAGATAAGTTATGGCTACCCTATGGCTCAGGCTCCTGATGAAACAGAGGCGTTCTGTGCATATTTGGTAAAGGAAGGAAAAAGCAGTCTCTACTGTAAGCGAAGATATGAATTCATTAACATTCGGAAATTCATATATGATAAGAGGAATTAGTATGGCTAAATAAAAAGCAGGAATTGAATTAATGTTGATAGAACTAATGAAAGTTCTTTTCTCAATAAAGCTTGCTTATGAAGAATTCGATGATTTATGAGTAATTTGTGAGTGCAACTATTACTGGAATTAGTGAAGCCAAACCTATAAATTTATCACATAATATAGAACAACTGAAAAATTCTTGATGAAAATCTACAAAGAAATTTTCTATTAAAAATGAAAGAAACTCAATTATATCATTCAAGAGGATTTCCTTTCTAAGAATCACCTGTACTATTTTACATTGGGATTTAATAAAGATACGAAAATTTTGGAAGTTGTAAGATTTCTATATTACAAAATTCATTATTGATAATTGCATTGAATTATTTTTGTAATTTAAATATATCGAAAATTTAATTATTTATAAGGTGTAGGCTACTGAGTAAAAATCGCTTTTCATCAGTATACTACGCTATAAATTCAATATTAGAAATTAATTTAATCAATCAAATTATTTGATTCTTATTTCTAACTATAATACTTTATACTTTATAGCTATTTATATAATTATTATTTATTTAATCTCAATTTTTAGGCAGTAGACTATTTATTATTCTAGACAATTCTTTTATTTTCCAGATTTTATTATTTTCACGAATTTCAACTATTTCAAAATTCATGTATTACCATTATCATTAGAAAATTATTCTTCATCCTTTTATTCAAAATATATAAGGTTCAAGCTTTCATTCGAACTTTAAATGTTTTTCAAAGTAATAAAATATCTTTAAATCTATATATTAAATTTATTAAAATATTTTGATGTTCATTATGAAATTTTCTGAGTTCATATTTTTAATCCTGATTTTAATTATTCTAATCAATTTCTCTCTATGAAAATATAATTTAAATTTATGGGCTTAAGCAAAATTCAGAAATCAGAAAAATCTAAAACTAAAGTTTGATTATTAAACAGACACAAATAAAATTGTGATTATAAAAAAGTTAATATTAAGTCTGAACAATTTTGAATATAGATTCTATAATAACTGCAAATTCATTCTAAAAATTATCAAATTCAGCTTGAATTAAAAAATTAATTATGCATAAAAGAATATTTTAAAGATTTCGATTTTTTCAATAATTAAATTTATTCTTAAATTTGCTTTAAAGCTAAATATAGTACAAATTTCTTAGAATGTAAGTTTCTCAACTGTATAAACCACAAATTTTATTAAATAAAACTTAATTTAAAAACAAATAATTTTATTGATTCAAATTAAATTTGTAATCCTGAATAAGCTAAGCTACTGATGAAACGCTATTTATTACTCGGTAGCCAACGCTTAATAAATATATTGAATTTTCGATATATTTAATTTATTAATATAATTTATTGTAATGAATAATATCTTTTGTATTTCAAAGATTTTACAACTTCCAAAAATTTTCGTATCTTAACTAATTATAAAGCATAACTACTAGAATTACAAGATCAGCTGAAATGAAATATGCCAAATGATGAAGAAATTAAAGAATTTCCAAATAAAAAAATAAACTTTAATGAAGAGAAAGTTAATAATGGTTTGAAAAAAGATAAAAAAATTCGCCTACTCAGGAGAGAACCCAAGTCAAATTCGATTATTTTTTCAAAATTAAAACTACGACATCATCATCGATAACACCAATCATAGACCTAAAATAATCATTGACATATATATTAAAATAGAAACCAGTAAATCGATTTAAAAGGGGTTTTAGATGAGAATATTTGCTTTTTAGTGATTCTTAAATTCTTTGAAATCATAGTTAATGTGGAAATTATTTATTATTTAAAAATCTGATACTTATCTAAATAACAAATATACAACTATACTAATAATAATAATCAATGAGCTTATAATTCTTATCTATAATTTTTCTATGGGAAATCAAATGGCTGGTTGCTGCTCTAGTTATCAAAAAGAGTAAAGTGAGAAAGAAATCATTTAATGTTAATATATTTTGAGTTGAATTAAATTTACAAATAACAAAATTACAAAAGAGTTAAGGCTAATGGAATAAAAAATTGAAGATAATTATGACTAGTAAAATCGGAGGAAGAAATAAGAATTTAAATCCTTAATCTTAGAGATAAAATTACAGTCAAAGCAGTACTTTTAAAGGGATTTCTGGCAATTAACAATGAGTTCACACCTCTACTAATGAGTAAGTTTTTTCATAATTTCTATTAACTTTGATTTATATAAAATCACATAGATATATGAAAGAGAGCATCGACACCCAAGAGACTTTGACTCTTATAAAATTATATCCTTTAATGAGCAAAATATTAAGGATTGTTGCAGAGAGATCTTTGATTTTGAAACTAATTTTTATAACACTGATAAAGATCATTTGGGGTTCTTATTAAGATAAAGAAAACTTTAATAACAAAGATCAGTCCTCAACTTAAACGATAAAATTTTCCACTGACCACAATTCATATGTAGTCGATGGTATGCAAGTTATGGACTTTAAGTTAATGCAACGATGACAACAAAAAACGAAGAAGATGTTCAGATTGATTTTTAGGTTAATGGGAATAGTATTGATATAAAATGCTCATCAATTAAATAGCAAAAAGTAAGAAATAACTTCTAAATTTTAAAATAGTTTATAAAATTCAAGCAGCTCTTAAAACCTCAAGTTGAAGCTAAAATCAGGAATCTTGTAAAAAGATTTACATATTTAAAAACATTTCTAAAATTGTACTAAACATCCACACAATCATAGTTTTCAAATTTTTCGAGTGATGCGTCTCCTTTTCAATTCAATAATCATGAAGTCAATAGTGACCTAAGAAACTATAAAATTTAACTTGAGGAAAAAAGATAAGAACGTATCCAAGGAACTGTTAAGGAACAAAATTAAACTTAAATTTATTTGAACAGAGTGAGACTAACAGTTTTCTTTAGTTTACTATTTAACAAGAAATGAAGTCATTAAAAAGGTGTGCTAGATTTTTATATTTATAATGAAAAAGTTCTCAACATGATGAGTTCAATAATTCTTGATAACGGCTAACAACCTTTGATAAGTGTATTCATTGCTCTTTAATCAATATCTGTATATTAGAAATTTTACATTGAAATCTAAGTGAACTTACAATAAATATGTTTTGTTAAACTTTTCTTACTAAATGTTTTATTTTATTGTAAAAATGAATCCTTTAAACGGTGTCAATTAAATTAAACAATCAAAGATCTGAAAAATTTGAGTAGCATACCACATGAAGAATCAGTTGGACGACTTTACGGTAAAATAGTATCTAGTATGCAGTTAACAACTGAAAGTTGCCTTCTATCCTTAATCTTTATCAAAAGGCTGATTAAAGAAAGTGTGTATAAATCCTGAGCTTTAGCTGAAAGCCCATAGTAATTAACTCTTTAGTTCTTGCAGCGAAATATTTGGAATAAATTCAATATAGGAATATTAATTTTGTGGACTCCTTGTCAATATATACTTTGAACTCTATCAATTAGCTTGAAGCCAATTTCCTAGGTCTCTGCCAAAATAAGCTATACGTTAGCTAAGGAATGTATGATAGAAAATACGAAACTTTAATGAAAAAACTTCTAAGATTTAGAAAAATTGTAAATTCAGGCAAATATTAGAAATTAAATAATTCAAATTAATCAAATCTATTATTGTAGGAATATATTTGATTTGGTAAAATAAACAATAAATTAATTAATTAAATATTAAATTCGTGGCAGTTAACTTTCTGGAAACCTAGACAATATGGTACTTGTTCGATAGAGAATTCAAAATTAGCTGGACTTTACTATTGGCGGTAACCCTCTATCGCATCCCTGAACCTAGACAACTCGACTTTAATTTTAGCATTAAAAAGAATTAAACAAATCACCCAAAATTAAAGTTAGGTTATCTCGCTTCAGGGATGCGATAGATGGTTACCGCCATTAGTAAAGTCCAGCTGATTTTTAATTCTCTATCGAACAATTACCACATTGTCTAGGTTTCCAGAAAGTTAACTGCCACGAATTTAATATTTAATTAATTAATTTATTGTTTATTTTCCCAAATCAAATGTATTCCTACAATTTTTATAGTTCTAATTAATATTACAAACTTTAAACATTTTAGTCATTAAAGGCTATTTTACCCAAGTATTTAAAAATAGGAATAAAATGATCTTATGCATTAAAATGCCATATTTCTGTATCTCTACTTTTAAGTAAAAAATTTTGCATATCTTATATCTATAATCATAAAAATTGAAGTAAAATTTTTAATTGCATAAATTTAATTAAAATTTATTTATTCTTAGACATGAAATGTATTTTTTTTTACTAAGAGAATATGTTTAAATTAGTTTGTCTACTTTGATACAGAAAACATTAATATTAACCTTACAATAAAATGTTTGCGACTATAAAATAATTGGCTAATATTCTCGGGATAAAAACAAAAGAAATATAAAAATTACTTAAAAAAAATTGAAAAATAAAGAAACCATAAGACCTATAAAGAAAAAATAAGGACTATAATTAACTTTAGAGCAAATGAATTATTTATCTCTTAGAGAACACTTTAAGAGCAGATCACACTTCTCATTAAAGCAACGGGTAGTTATTTTCCATCGTAGATTTCCAGAAATTAAAATTTCTTATGCCACACTTCGTAATTTATATAAGAAGAATGGCATTAAGTACAAGATTTGTAAGAGTGACTACAATTTAACAGAGCATAAACAAAATTTAATTTAAATTGATTTACTAAGAGTGAACCTTGAACTTAGTGAATTGAAAAGTTAAAATCAAAACATTGTTTACTTCGAGACAATATTTAAGGCTCATTCAACATCATGGAAGTCATGGGCTCCTAAATATTAAAACTTAGTCTTAAAGAAAAGAGGTCTCACACTAGATAGCCTAGCAGCTTTGGTAATTATAAGCCCAAGAAATGGACTTGAGGCTTTTAGGATAGTAAAAAAATCAATTAAAATTCAAGACCTACTTCATATATTAGAGGACCTTTTGCATAACTACAAAGAAAAGCAATTGACAATATCCCCTGATAATTTGAGAGCACATAACTCAAAGATTTTCAAGGAAACAGTCGAGAATAATGGGTGGAAACTTTTGTTCAATGGTCCATATTCTTCAGAATTTAATTGTATTGAAAATATATTTTCCAGATTGAAGCATGATTATAGGAAATAGCTAATCAACAAGGAGTTCTAATTAAGCAACTAGAAAGATTTACAAGCTGTAACATAATTTATTATGTCAATAAAGAAGTCAGACTGCATACAATCTTTAAATTTGAAATTTTTTATGCATAACTTAAATTGACAACAAAATTAATTTCTTTCATTAGTTGAAATGATTTCGTTTTGAAGGAGGACTCCACATCGACATATTTTTATCTTGGGTTGACTAAAATTTATGTGCGTGCTTTTAAAAATTTTACTCTTCGCCTTCAAGGATTGTAGAAATTTCGAACTTTTTCTTTTTTTCAGCTATTTCCTTCCCATTGACTTCGTCTTCAGCATTAATAAAGCTTTCCCTTCTTTTTCTACAAAAACATTAATTTATATTTTCACTTACTTGAAAAATGAGGTACTGATTAAATTTCTTATAGGAATTATTCGCTTATCACTATTGAATCCCCTTTCATCTCTATATCGGCAACAAAATTCCTAGCCTGTTGCTACTCTCTTATAATTTAT